>JAFLJL010014097.1:40958-60993 GCA_018398815.1 Conus ventricosus | reverse complement strand
GCTTCGGAGAGGTGTCGATTCTCATACGTAGGTCGTAAAACTTATAGTACAGGCGTCCCTTGAAGAAGTAGGTTTGTCCTGGGAAAGAATATACATGGGAAATTAAAACAGATAAAAAAACAGATATTTTAAATGTGTTTATGTTTTTACAGTCATGCATACGTGTATACATACATACCACTTACTATGCATGCTGGCATGTATGTGTGTGTGTGTGTGTGTGTGTGTGTGTGTGTGTGGTGTGTGTGTGTGTTGTGTGTGTGTGTTGTGTGTGTGTGTGGCCGCGCGCGCATGCATGAGTACATGTGTGCGTGCTCTGTGTGTGAGTGTGTGTGTGTGTGTGTGTGTGTGTGTGTGTGTGTGTTTGTATGTGTGTGTGCGTGTGTGTGTGTGTGTGTGTGTGTGTGTGTGTGTGTGTGTGTGTGTGTGTGTGTGTGTGCATGCATGTGGTGTGTGCATGTGTGTGTGTGTGTGTGTGTGTGTGTGTGTGTGTGTGTGTGTGTGTGTGTGGTGTGTGAGCGTGTGTGTGTGTGTGTGTGTGTGTGTGTTGTGTGTGTGTGTGTGTGTGCGCGGTGTGTTTGTGTGTGTGTGTGTGTGTGTGTGTGTGTGTGTGTGTGTGTGCGTGTTTGTGCGCAAGTATGGACCCACACCCTGTACAGCAGCACTGACAATCACCCACACTCACCGTCCCAATACTGAAAGGCAGCGTCAGCCACACTCACCGTCCCAGTACTGAATGTCAGTCAGCCACACTCACCGTCCCAATACTGAATGTCAGAGTCAGCCACACTCACCGTCCCAATACTGAATGTCTGGGTCAGCCACAATACTGAATGTCAGTGTCAGCCACACTCACCGTCCCAATACTGAATGTCAGGGTCAGCCACACTCACCATCCCAATACTGAATGTCAGTGTCAGCCACACTCACCGTCCCAATACTGATTGTCAGAGTCAGCCACACTCACCGTCCCAGTACTGAATGTCAGAGTCAGCCACACTCACCGTCCCAATACTGAATGTCAGTGTTAGCCACACTCACCGTCCCAATACTGAATGTCAGTGTCAGCCAACTCATCGTCCCAATACTGAATGTCAGTGTCAGCGACACTCACCGTCCCAATACTGACTGTCAGGGTCAGCCACACTCATCGTCCCAATACTGAATGTCAGGGTCAGCCACACTCACCGTCCCAATACTGAATGTCTGGGTCAGCCACAATACTGAATGTCAGGGTCAGTCACACTCACCCTCCAATACTGAATGTCAGGGTCAGCCACACTCACCGTCCCAATACTGAATGTCAGTATCAGCCACACTCACCATCCCAATACTGAATGTCAGTGTCAGCCACACTCACCGTCCCAATACTGAATGTCAGTGTCAGCCACATTCACCGTCCCAATACTGAATGTCAGTGTCAGCCACACTCACCGTCCCAATACTGAATGTCAGAGTCAGCCACACTCACCGTCCCAATACTGAATGTCAGAGTCAGCCACACTCACCATCCCAATACTGAATGTCAGGGTCAGCCACACTCACCGTCCCAATACTGAATGTCAGTGTCAGCCACACTCACCGTCCCAATACTGAATGTCAGGGTCAGCCACACTCACCATCCCAATACTGAATGTCAGTGTCAGTGACACTCACCGTCCCAATACTGAATAACAGGGTCAGCCACACTCACTGTCCCAATACTGAATATGTCAGTGTTAGCCACATTCACTGTCCCAATATTGAACGTCAGTGTCAGCCACACTCACCGTCCCAATACTGAATGTCAGTGTCAGCCACACTCACCGTCCCAATACTGAATGTCAGGGTCAGCCACACTCACCGTCCCAATACTGAAAGGCAGCATCTAGTGGCACGGGCACTCCCCTCCAGATGGACATGTCGCGGGGATAGTCATACTCCACCAGCGTGTTGTTCTCGTTCAGCTTCCAGTACATGTCGCCCGACACCAGGTAGGTGCGTTTGTTGAATCCCCAGGTGTACACCGTGTCGATGTGTTTCACGTCGGCGGGGATGCCGAACTCCGTGATGGGCAGGCCCTGTCTGGGGAACCCCGACACCATGCGGTTGGCATTGAACACCCAGTAGCGATCCCCTGCACACACAAAGGTCAAGGGTCACAGTGCCCTCGCTCTTTCCTTTTCTTGGCCTTTTTTTTTAAACAGCAAAAAGAATTTTAATTTGAAATTGGTTAAGAAACATCAACATGAGGAAAGGGTTGATGTGACAGTGTGAAGTTCTAGCTCCAATGGGAACTGCTGACTGTATTTCTGATTACTCAGGCCATTCCTTTGGTTCAAAGATCTGTTTCTGAATGCATGAGCACTTGTTTCTGTTTCTGAATGCATGAGCACTCTGAAGCATGCCTTGCATGGACGATACTCTCTGATGGGGCAAAGAAAGATATTTAGCACTCTGAAGCATGCCTTGCATGGACGATGCTCTCTGATGGGGCAAAGAAAGATATTTAGCACTCTGAAGCATGCCTTGCATGGACGATGCTCTCTGATGGGGCAAAGAAAGATATTTAGCACTCTGAAGCATGCCTTGCATGGACGATGCTCTCTGATGGGGCAAAGAAAGATATTTAGCACTCTGAAGCATGCCTTGCATGGAGGATACTCTCTGATGGGGCAAAGAAAGATATTTAGCACTCTGAAGCATGCCTTGCATGGACGATGCTCTCTGATGGGGCAAAGAAAGATATTTAGCACTCTGAAGCATGCCTTGCATGGACGATGCTCTCTGATGGGGCAAAGAAAGATATTTAGCACTCTGAAGCATGCCTTGCATGGACGATACTCTCTGATGGGGCAAAGAAAGATATTTAGGTTGGTGGGGGAGTGGGGAGGGAATATGAACCATTAAACAAAGGAACAGAGAGGGAATATGAACCATTAAACAAAGGAACAGATTGATATTTTTAAATCTTAGGAGCTGCCTTTTTAATTTCATATGAATGCCTGTGTCTTCTAGTTCCTCTTTCAAAAAGCAAAAATGCATCAGATAAGCATTTTCATCTTGTTATTAATATAATGTGTTATGAAATGAAGGGAAATGTTGTGAAGTTACACATTCATAATATCATGGCATCCTTTTCTTCTCATAGAAATTTTCTTCAGTGCGATTATACAAAAAGGTTATACACTTTACTGATTCACTCAAATAAACCAACCTTGCACATAAACTGACGTTTTTAGGCTTGTTGTGTGATGTTGTGTGAACAGCATGAATATTAATTAAATTCTATTTTCAAATCATTGTGTAAACCAACGCAGAAATGACAAGGATTTTCACACTGGCCTTTAGCCTGAAATCAGCATGGATAACACTTTTCAAACTGACTCTTCAATCAGGTCACGAACAGACGTCTGGGCCTGAGGCCACAAACTGCCCACGTACCAGCAAAGAACAGGATTCTCTTGTCCCCCTGCCTCTCCAGCACGGCATCAATGCGGGTCACCTCCGGGGGCAGTCCATACCAAAACTTGTGGATGTGCACTGGGTCTTTGACAACGCCTCGGGAGTCTAGGCGCCAGAACCACTGAACACACAGCAGTCCACGCTGAGGTATGCTCCATCTTGGAATAGGTTCATTTCTTAAAGGCTTTATCTTGTGATTGAGTCTTGTATACAGACAATGATCTGTGCAGATATGACTTGGTATTAAACATCCAGTTGCTGATAATTTAAAGTCGTTGTCCTGGATTACTTTCACAAAAATTTACCCTCTTTAGAGAGCATTTGACATATTTCTGCCATCCAATTTTTGTTTGTGATGGAGAGATTCTTTAATAGCGATGGAGAGATTCTTTCATATTGCCAATGAAACGAAAATATGATAAGAAACAAAAATTTATTAATTTAAAAAAAAAAAAAAAAAACAAGAGAGAGAGAAAAAGAGAAAGAAACAACTATTTAAAAAAATTGCTCTGACCTTTCCAATGAAGAGGAAGACTTCAGAGCGAATGATCGTGACAGCATCAAACGGGGTCGTGCAGGGGTCAGGAGGCTGCTCATCACTACCTTTGGATGTGGATCCATCGTCGTCATCACCGTCAGATGTGTCGTCATCATCTCCAGCTCTAGGAATCAGTGTGACCGGGAAGTCTCTGTCTTCCAGGGGAGGACCTTGACACAGGATGATTGGCCTTGACCTTTAACTTTGCCAGTTGACAGAGGACGATTAGTCTTGATCTATAACTTTGTCAGTTGAAATAGGACAACTGGCTTGACCTATAACTTTGTTGGTTGAAAGAGGACAATTGGCCTTGATCTACCTATTTATCAGCTGAAAGAGGATAATTGGCCTTGACCTAGTACTTTGTCAGCTGAGACAGGATAATTGGCCTTGACCTGTAACTTAATCAGAAAGAGAATAATTGGCCTTGACCTATAACCTTGTCAGTGACCTTGCTGGTGACCTACTCGTTTTTGAGTGAACCGGTGTTTTAGGAAGAAGAAGAAGAGTTGAAAGAGGATAACAGGCATTGACCTTTAACTTTGTCAGTTGAAAGAGTTGGCCTTGACCTATATCTGTGTCAGCTGAAAGAGGATAATTGGCCTTAAACTATAAGTTTGTCAGTTGAAAAAGATACTTGGCCTCAACCAACAACTTTGTCAGTTGAAAGAGGATAACTGGCCTTGACCTATAACTTTGTCGGTTGAAAGAGGATAATTGTCCTTGACCTATAACTTTGTCAGTTGTAAGAGGATAACTGGCCTTGACCTATAACTTTGTCAGTTGTAAGAGGATAACTGGCCTTGACCTATAACTTTGTCAGTTGAAAGAGGATAATAGGCCTTGACCTTTAACTTTGTCAGTTGAAAGAGGACAACTGGCCTTGACCTATAACTTTGTCAGCTGAAAGAGGATATTTACCCTTGACCTATAGCTTTGTCAGTTGTAAGAGGATAATTGGCCTTGACCTATTACTTTGTCACTTGACACAGGATAATTGGCCTTGACGTATAACTTTGTCAGCTGAAAGAGGATAATTGGCCTTGGCCTATAACTTTGTCAGTTGTAAGAGGATAATCGGCCTTGACCTATAACTTTGTCAGTTGTAAGAGGATAATTGGCCTTGACCTATAACTTTGTCGGTTGAAAGAGGACAATTGTCCTGACCCAGAGATTTGGCGCGCACACACACACACACACACACACACACACGCACGCACGCACGCACGCACGCACGCACACACACACACACACACACACACACACACACACACAAACACGCTAGCCAAGCACCGATCTCGGCCACATTAAACAAACAACAGAAAGCTGTATTCCGTCTTACCATAGAGTTTCTGAATTCCTGCCGTGTCGTCCCGAGGCAGCACGAACTTGCCAGAGAATCTCTGGAACCATGGGTACATCAGGGCCCCGGGGTCCGCGCTGTGTGCCAGCCCCAGTGCATGGCCGAACTCGTGAGCAGCCACCATGAAGAGATCCACCCCTGCCACACAGTCAGTCAGCCACAGAGCATTAGGGGAACTTTGTTGGGAGCACTGTCCAGTACAGATGTTCTGGAAGAAAGAAAGAAACAAACAACAGGAGAAACAAACAAACACACAATCAAACAAACAAACAACAGAAGAAAGAAAGAAACAAACAACAGAAGAAACAAACAAAAACGGAAGAAACAAAGGAAGAAACAAAGAAACAACAGAAGAAACAAAAAAAACACACAAACAAACCAAAAAAAGAAGTCGTAAAGGGGGGTCAGCACGGGGGTGTCATCCAGTACAGACCTTTCCCAGAAAAGCCTCCCCTATCAAGGGAGCGAATTATAAAATGGCAAGTAATTCACGAAAGTAATGCCCTTCAGTTTTGTTTTTTCTAATTGCGCTTAGATATTAGCCCCTTTGAGGCTGAAACTTTTTCATGAAAAAATGCAATAAATGAATTTACTTCGCAATTTTTCTTTGTCCAGTAATAAAACTTTAAAAAAATGTTGGTTTCCTTTGCATAAACAAGGATTTTATTTAAAGCTTTCATTCAGAAATACCCTGTTCATAAAAGTTAGGTCAAAATTTAAATGGGATAAAAAGCCTGTAGGGAATGAAAAAAAAATCAAAAATGACTCTCCGAAGTAAATCAACAATGGTATCGCACGCATTATTTTACCCGAAAAACCCTGCCCCTTTTAAACAGCAAAAAGGAATAAAGGACCAAAAGGGAAATTTTAAAAAAAGTTCGTTAAAAGTTTTTTGGGCAGTTTTTCCTTCACAATTCAAGGTCTTAATTCTGGCACAGGTTTTCTCTTAGGCAAAACGTGGGTGAAACCGGGGAAAAATGTCTTCAACTCAACCCGCAAGAACACGAAATCCTGATAAAAAAGGAAAAAGTAATAAACAAACAAATCAGGGGAATTTAAATGCAGCAACAACATGGGTTTGTCCGTCTGTGGAATTGGGGTCCAGGACTCGTCTCATCAAAGTGGGTGTCTCCCCCCCTGCCAAGCCTGGGAAAAAGGCCCTGGGCCATTCACCCTGAGTGACAACAGACAGCCGTTCATCCGAGTGACAAACAGACAGTCAGTACATCCTGATGACACAAAAAGAAGTCAATAAGCCCCTTTTCATCCCGGTGACACAACGAAAGGGCCAAAATCATCCCCGAGTGCACAAAAGACGCTCATTTCCCCGATGACACAACAACGGTCAGTATATCCCCCGAGTGACACAACAGACGGTCAGTATATCCCCGGTGACCAACAGACGGCTCGAGTGACACAAAAAACGGTCAGTATCATCCTGTGACGCAAACAGACCTCATATCATCATTGTGTGACAAAAAACACTTTAGTATCATCCTGATGACACAAAGACGTCATATGAGTGACACAACAACAGCTCAGTTCATCCCTGAGTGCACAAAAGACAGTCATTCATCATTGTGTACCAACAGACACTAGTATCATCCCCGGTGACACAAAACAGCTCAGTATCATCCCCGATGACAAACAGACAGCTCAGTTCATTTATTGTGTGACAAACAGAACTCAGTTCATCCCGAGTGACAAACGAAGCTCAATTCATTGGTGACACAAAAAGACAGCTCGTACCTCCCTGATGCACAACAGAACTCAAATTTTTTGAGTGACCAACAACGCTAAATATCATCTTGATGCACAAAAGACAGCTCAGTATCATCCAGTGACCAACAACAGCTCAGTATCATCCCGAGGGGAAAAACAGACGCTCGTATCTCTTGTGTGACACAACAGCAGCTCAGTATATCCCCGGGGACACAAAAGCTCATATACCCCTCTGTACAAACAAAGGTCGTATCATCATTGAGTGACACAACAAAGCTCGATCTCCTGGGTTGACACAAAGGGCAGCCAGTTCATATTTTGTGACCAAACAGACAGCCAGTATCATCCCCCAGTGAACAACAGACGCCCGTATATCCCTGGGACACACAGACAGCTCATATCTTTGTGTTCACAACGACAGCTCAGTATCATCCCCGAGTGACAAAAGACAGTCAATATCATTGAGGCACAACGACGTCAGTCCATCCCCGATGACACAAAGACAGTTTACACATTGATGACCAACAGACAGCAAAAAATATTTTTTGGTGAACAACAGACAGTCGATCACCCTGAGTGACACAACAACGCTGTATCCATTGAGTACCAAAAGACGCTCGTATCATCATTGTGTAACAACAGAAATCGTTTCATTTGTGTGAATAAAAAGCCTCGTTCATCCCGGTGAACAAAGACGCTCGAAACTTTCCTAGTGAAAACAACAGCCGTACCAACCTGAGTGACAAAAGACAGCTCAGTTCATCCTGAGTGAAACAAAGACAGCTCATATATTTGAGTGCCAACGACGCTCATTACCATGAGTGACAAAAACAGTTTGTATTTTCCCCGGTGAAAAAAAGGCACCAATATCATATTGAGTGACACAACAAAATCATTTCTTGGTTACCAACAGCCTCAGATATCCCTCAGGCAAAAAACAACACCCCAGTTTTTCATTGTGTGAAAAACAGACGTCAATATACCCGAGGACCAAATGTTTAGTGGCTGTCTCTTTTGTGTCGTTTGTCACTTGGGTTTATCTGAGTGTTGTTAGACACCAGGGATGTTGGCTGTGTATGTGCTGTGCATGTACTCGCGCGCACACCACCCCACACACACAACACCACACACAACCACCCCACACACACCACCACACACACACACACACACCCCATTAAAACAGAATTTCTAAAAACAGGGGCTTTTTTAAATTAAAAAATCTTTAAAGGGTTTTGGTCTTTAAAATTGAAATGCATGTGTGTATAAAAATTGCTTTAACCATAAAACTGGTAGGGTAAATTTGCCACTTGACATGTATTTAGGACACATTAACTGCCAGTGAGTGTATTTTGGAGAGATTACCATCCCATATGTGTATTTGGGAAAATTAACATCCCTTTTTTATGTATATAGGTGAGTTAACAGGGAAAAAATTTTATTTAGGGGATTAATTGCTAATATATGTATTTGGGGGGGATAATGTGCAAAAATTTTTTATATGTTTAGGTGGGATTAAATGTGCCAATATAGTATTTGGGTGATAATAACATGTCAATATTATATGTTTCGGGTGATAATAAAAATTTTAAATAAGATTTGGGAAACATTTCATACCACTTTATTTTTCAGAAATGTTAAGGTCCCATAAAGTATTTAGGCGAAATTAACTGCCCAATTTTGTATGTAGGAAAGACTGAATGCCAAAAGATGTTTTAGGGGTTTACATGCAGATATGTTTCAGGGTTTTTCACTTGCCACCACAAATTTTTTAACAAAAGTAAAGTCCCAAAACATGTTGTTTAAAAAGATTCCATCCAAGTTCGGGGTTTAAAGGGGATTAACCCGGGATCACTCTACAAAATACAAACTCTTTTATTATGAAAAAAACTTCAATCGCTGATGACAGTAGGGGTTTGCATTTAAACCATGAATCGCCCCGACTTTAATTTTTCAACCCCTTCCATATTCTGTGCCCATTTTTTTTTAGCAACATCCTGGGACAACTTTACCAGCAACAACATTTTGGGACAACATTACAATAACTGGAAATCTCTTATTTGGAAAAATTTTTGGGGGACAACTCTTAACAGTAACGAATATCTCCTTTTTATTTAATTTTAGCCCTTCTTACAACATTAGGGCGAACAAGCTGACAGAAGGATATTTTTTTCCTTTAAGAACTTCTGGGAAACATTACGGGGAAGTAAAGGGATATTTTTCTTTTTGAGACAACATTTGGGGAAAACTTTTCAACTTACGATTCCTGTTTTTTTGAAAACCCCTTTGGAATTTCTCTGTGACATCCTCTCCTTCTTTTCAACCTTTGGGGACTTCTCCAAGTAGACTTCCTCTTCTTAAAAAAACCTTCGGGGAAATCGCCACCAAATGAAATGGATGTATCTTTTTTTTAAAACAACATTTTGGGAAACATTCAGTAGTAAAATCTCTTCTTCTAACAACTTTGGGGAATCTCAAACAGAATGGATTCTCTCTTTTTTTGAGCATTTGGGACATCTCAAACAGTAAGGATTCCTTTTTTTTTGACGACCTTTGGGACATCTCAAACAGTAAAGGATCCTCTCTTTCTCTGACGACACTTTGGGACATCTCAAACAGTAATGGATATCTCTCTTTCTCTGCGACAATTTTGGGACCTCCTTACAGAATGATTATCGCTGTTCTAACAACTTTTGGGCAATTCTACTTTGGGCTTTTCTATTTGGGAAGAACTCCCCTTGACCTTTAGACCGTTATATTTAGCTGGCCGGGAGCCTTTCAAGCCTACCTTTGCCATCGAAGGGGTGGTCCTGGGGTACCTGGAGGAAAAATGGATCATGATGGTTTTCTAAACGAGGGGGTATTTCCCCACAGGTAAAGGGCATCCCGGTGATGTCCCACACGTGAAGCGGCTTATGTCTGGTGTATGTTCAGGATTCTGCACAACACTTTCCATATAGTGAAACTAAAAATAAAACAAATTTAAATTAAAAAAAAAAAAAATAAACATTGCCACAAATTTAGTGGTTCCCCTGAAAACCCCGGGTTTACACCCGGGGGCACCGTGGGAAAAAATGCAGGGGGAATTTGGGGGCAGCTGCACCGACTCCTGGGTTTGGAGGGTCATGGGGCGATTTCCCCTTTAAGAAACCCTTTTACTTTTTGGGGGGTGTTCTGCTTCAACCGGTCCCCCCTGAGTTTTTTAAAAAAAGTGACATGGACAGTGATTTTTGAAAGGAATGAAATGACACAAAATAAAATTTATTGAGGATTTAAGTGTCTGGGGGGAAAGATGTTTATTTAAGGAATGGACAGGACATGTTTATTGAAGGAAATAACTGGACATGATGTTTTTTGAAGTAAAAGTGACTTTTGGGCATGAGGTTTTTTTAAGGGAAGTGAGATCGACATATGTTTTTGAAAGAATGAAGTACATGGGGCATGATTTTTTTTGAAAAATGAAGTGACATGGGCGTGTTTATTGAAGGAAGTGACATGGACGGGATGTTTAAAGAAGTTGAAGGGGCATGGAATGTTTTAGTGAAGGAAGGACAGGACATGATGTTTATTGAAGAATGAAGTGCTGGGAATGAGTTTTTTAAGGAAGGACATGGCTGATGTTTATTTTAAGGAAGGAAGTGAATGGCTGTTTTATTGAAGGAAGTGACAGGACTGAAGTTTTTGGGAAGTGACATGGACATGTGATTTTTGAAGGAAGGAATGACAGGGGCATGTGTTTTGTGAAAGGAAGTGAATGGACTGATGTTTACTGAAGGGAAAGGGGTACATGGACGATGTTTTTTTGAAGGGAAATGACGTGGCAGATGTTTATTTAAGGGAAGGAAGTGACTGGACAGATGTTTGTGAGGAATGACATGGACATGAGTTTACTGAAAGGAAGGAAAGTACATGGACATGATGTTTATTGAAGGAAGTGACATGGCCTGGTTGGGGAAGGAAAGGGAATGACATGGGGCATGAGTTTATTGAAGGGTGACGTGGACATGATTTTATTTAAGGAAGTGCATGGACATGATTTTGGGAAGGAAGGAAGTGCTGGGCAGATGTTTACTGAAGGGGGAAGGCATGGGCATGATGTTTTTTTGAAAAAATCGGGACATGATGTTTATTGAAGGGAAATGACATGGGACATGAGATGACGTTTATTGAAGGAAGGAAAGTGACTGGACATGTTTTATTGAAAAGGGGAAATGCATGGAAGAGTTTTTTGAGGGAAGGGGAAATGACATGGACAGATTTTATGAAGGAAGGGGTACATGGACATAATGTAAAGAAGGAAGTGACATGGGCATGACGTTTTTTTTGAAAAAGGACATGGACAGATGTTTTTTGAAGCAAGGGCAAGACATGGTGTTTTTTAAGGGAAGGAAGTGACATGGGGATGAGTTTTTTGAAGGAAGTGAGATCGACATGATGTTTATTTAAAGGGAAATGAGAGGACATGATGATTATGAAGGAAGGAAGTGAATGGGAAGTGTTTAGTGAAGGAAGGAAAAGGCTGGACATGTGTTTTAAGGGGTGACTGGACATAATATTAATTTAAAGGGGTGACATGGAAAATGAGTTTTTTGAAAGGGAAATGACATGGACAATATGTTTATTTGAAGGAAGGAAGTACATGGGAGTGTTTATTTAAGGAGTGACATGGACAAGATGTTTATTAAGGAAGTGACATGGAATGATGTTTATTTAAGGGAAATGGGCATGGAAGATGTTTAGTGAAAAAGTGACAGGATGAGTTTAGGAAGGAAGTGAGGGCATGATGTTTATTGAAAGGGAAAGGGAAATGACTGGACATGAAGTTTTATTGAAGGAAGGAAGTGACATGGGAAAGATGTTTTTTGAAGGAAGGGAAATGCTGGGCAAAGTTTATTGAAGGAAGGAAGTGAATGGACGTGTTTTTTTGAAGGGGAAGGAAGTGCGGACAGATGTTTAATTTAAGGGAAGGGAAGTGAAATGGACTGTGTTTGGGAAGGAAGGAAATGACATGGGCATGTGTTTGGGGGAGGAAGTGACAGGACATGAGTTTATTTAAAAGGAATGCATGGACATGATGTTTTTTTGAAGGAAGGAAGTGAATGGAATGATTTTTTATTGAAGGAAGTGAATGGAAAGTTTATTGATGGAAGTGACAGGACTTGTGTTTATTGAAGGGAAAGGAGGACATGGAATTATGTTTATTGGGGAAGAAGAAAATGGAAGGGCATGAGTTTAATGAAGAAGTGACTGTACTGAGTTTATTGAAGGGAAAGGGAATGACATGGGCATGAGTTTTATTTAAGGAAGGGACATGGACATGATGTTTGGTGAAGGAAGGAAGTGAGTAACAGTGTTTATTTAAGGAAGTGCAGGACTGACGTTTATTGAAGGAAGGAAGTGACATGGACGATTTTTATTTAAGGAAGTGGATGGACAAGATGATTTTGAAGGGGAAAGGAAAATGGCATGGGACATGGTTTATTGAGGAAGTGAG
The DNA here is from genome assembly GCA_018398815.1 of Conus ventricosus. NCBI lineage: Eukaryota > Metazoa > Mollusca > Gastropoda > Neogastropoda > Conidae > Conus > Conus ventricosus. The sequence goes on along the minus strand of JAFLJL010014097.1, from coordinate 48,435 downwards.
ATTGGACATGATGTTTATTGAAGGAAGTCCTGGCATGATGATTATTGAAGGAAGGAAGTGACATGGTATATGTTTATTGAAGGGAAAGGGGTGCAGGACATGTTTTTATGAAGTAAGAAGTGACATGGACTGAGTTTAGTGAAGGAAGTGACATGGAATATTTTTATTAAAAGGGAAAGGAATAAAAAGGACATGAAAATTTTTTAAAAAAGGACATGGCCATATGTTTATTTAAGGGGAAATGCATGGACTGATGATTTTTGAAGGAAGGGGAAATGACATAGACATGTGTTTTTTGAAGGGAAATGACATGGACTGATTTTACTGAAGGAAGGAAGTGACTGGGCATGAGTTTATTTAAGGGAAAAGGGGTGGACATGATGTTTTTGGGAATTTACATGTACATGAGTTTATTGAAGGAAGGAAATGACTGGACATGATGTTTTTTGAAGGAAAGGGCTGGAATGATGTTGTGAAGGAAGGAAGGGGCATATGTTTTTTTAAAGGAAGTGACATGGGCGAGTTTTTGAAGGAAGAAGTGACAGGACAGATGTTTATTGAAGGAAGTGACATGGAATGTTTTATTGAAGGAAGGAAGGACAGGGGGCAGATGTTTTTTTGAAGGAAAGGAAGTGACATGGGCATGAGATATTGAAGGAAAGTGAAGGCTGACGTTTATTAAAGAAGTGACATGGCATGATGTTTTTGAACAATGACTTTGAATGGTGTTTAGTGAAGGGAAAGGGAAATGACATGGAATGGTGTTTTTTGAAGGAAGTAGATCGAATGATGTTTATTGAAGGGTGGGTGGACAAGTGATTTTAAGGGGAGTGGCATGGACATGAAGTTTATTGAAGGAATGAGATCGACATGAGTTTATTGAAGGAAGTACATGAAACATGATGATTTTTGAAGGGAAAGGAAGTGACTGGTATGATGTTTATTGAAGGAAGGAAGTGACATGGACTGTGTTTATTGAAGGGGAAAGGAAGTGACATGGATATGATGTTTGGTGAAGGAAGGACATGGACATGATGTTTTTTGAAGGGGAAGGAAGTGACTGGACAATTTTTATTGAAGGAAAATGACTGGGAAAGAGTTTATTGAGGGAATGAATGACATGGGCAAAAATTTATTGAAGGAAGGAAGGGACATGGACATGATGTTTTTTGAAGGAAGGGGAAATGCCCCTGGACTGTTTTACTGAAGGAAGTGACTGGGCATGGGGTTTTTTTGAAGGAAGTGCATGAACATGAGTTTATTGAAAAGGGAAGGGGTGACATGGCATGTTTATTGAAGGAATGTCCCCCCCCCCCCCTCCTCTTCACTTTCTGCGGGAATGACTTGATTTATTACATATATAACCCCCCCCCCCTCTTCCGGGTGACTGGGGTATCATTATGCTTTTCCCCCCCCCTTTTTGCTTTATTTTCGTTTTTTTTTTCCCTGTGTTCAAAAAAGTTGTCTTGTATCTCTTGTATCACCCCCCCCCCCCCCCCCCCCTCCCTCTCTCTCTCCTCTCTGTAGCCCTTCCCTGCCTGCACTCCCTTCGCTCTCTGCATGCGTCTTTTCTCTCTCTCTCTCTCTCTCTCTCTCTCTCTCTCTCTCTCTGAGAACTTTAAATGGCAACCACATATAAATCATGTTTGCAAACAGTTGGCTCGCAATTTGTTTTTACTCAATAAACTCAGTTATTATGTTGAACCACATATCCGGAAATTATTTTTTGAAGCCCATTGCCTTTCTCACATCAACTATGCGTCCACTGTCTGGAGTGGTGCCGGTGAAAATCACATAAAAAAGATCAACTCTATGCATAAACGGGGAATTAAGCTGATTCTTCCCGACAAGTCTCCATCAACCACGGGCAAATTCGCAAAACTAATGATGTTACCACTGCAGAGCCAACTGACCTATAATAAGGCAGTACTAATGTTTAAAGTCCATGCAAACATGGCGCCAACATATCTTGCTGAGTTTATCCAAATGGCAACAACGCGATATGATTCAAATAATTACATTCTACCACGTGTCCGCATTGATTTGTTCAAATCTAGTTTTGCATTTTTTGGTCCATCTGTGTGGAACTCTCTTCCTCCGTCTGCCAAAACATGTCAATCACTGCCGTCCTTCAAATCAGCAGTACTTAAACATTTACTTGAACAATAAATCTAACCTTTTGATCATAGTCTCAACGCCCTACTTTTATGCTTGCCTCTATATTATCTAATGAAAATGTGTGTGTGTGTGTGTGTGTGTGTGTGTGTGTGTGTGTGTGTGTGTGTGTGTGTGTGTGTGTGGTGGATGTGGGTATGCGCATGCGTGCGTGTATGTGTGGGCGTGTGCATGCATGTGAGCGCGCGAGCGTATGTGTTTGACTGTGTTTGTGTAATTTTGTAATGGATTTTTTTTTTTTTTAAATAATTATTATTCTTATTACTATTGTTATTGTTAATATTATAATGTTGCTATATATATATATAATATATATATATAATATATAATATATATATAATTTTTTTTTTTTTTTTCCATTGTTTCTGTCATTATTAATATGTGCAGTTTGTTTAGTTGAATGTTGTAGAATAGCAAGGACAGATTGGAAGAATAGGCACTGCCTAAAATCTCTATCCTTGAGTAATAAAGTTTTGAGTCTTGAGTCTTGAGTCTTGAGTCTCTCTCTCTCTCTCTCTCTCTTCCCTCTCTCTCTCTCTTCTCTCTTCTCTCTCTCTCTCTCTCTCTCTTCTTTTATTTTCTAATTCATTTTATTTATTTTATTTTTTTATTTTTAAATTCCGCATCGTACTGTAGTTCTAGTCACTTTTTGCATGCTTGCTTTACCTCATCTTATTTTACATTGTTGACCCCTACTCAGGGCGAGGACTGGATGTAAAAAAAAAGACATCAGTGCTTATCTATTATCCTCGTAAATAAAGAATTTTGTCTTGTCTTGTCTTGTAATCTCTCTCTCTCTCTCTCTCTCTCTCTCTCCCTCTCTCTCTCTCTCTCTCCTCTCCTCTCTCTCTCTCTCTCTCTCTCCTCTCTCTCTCTCTCTCTCTCTCTCTCTCTCTCTCTCTGTGTGATCCTGTTGTGTGTTTCTGAACTGTCCACGCTTCTCCCTCTCCGTCCTTCCCGCAGGCAATGTCAGTGATGTGCCGTTTATAAACTAGTCATAACTTCACCCAGTACGACAGCCGTAACATCACATACAAACTAGTCATAACTTCACCCAATACGACAGCCGTAACATCACCACATAAACTAGTCATAGCTTCACCCAATACGACAACCGTAACATCACCACATAAACTAGTCATAGCTTCACCCAATACGACAGCCGTAACATCACCACATAAACTAGTCATAGCTTCACCCAGTACGACAGCCGTAAACATCACATACAAACTACTCATAACTTCACCCAATACGACAGCCGTAACATCATCAAATACGGCGACCGTAACCACACAACATGTATCTGCCGTAACCTGACGACAGACACCAGCCACAAGATCAAACAAATCACTCTGTAACATCATCACAAGAAACCAGCCATAAATCACCCAATCCGTCAGCCTTGTACGTACCTATCACCGTCAAAGGAACCACCCATAAATAACCCAACACGTCAGTGTTGTACGTACTTATCACCGTCGAAGGAACCAGTTATAAATCACCTAACACGTCAGTCTTCCAAATGGATGCCATCTCCCCACAATCTGACCCAGCAGGCTTGGCACTCAGGCCCGAGAGACTACACGTCAGTCTTCCAAATGGATGCCATCTCCCCACAATCTGACCCAGCAGGCTTGGCACTCAGGTCAGTCTTCCAAATGGATGCCATCTCCCCACAATCTGACCCAGCAGGCTTGGCACTCAGGTCAGTCTTCCAAATGGATGCCATCTCCCCACAATCTGACCCAGCAGGCTTGGCACTCAGGCCCGAGAGACTGGAACCTGGCACCTGGAAAGGAACTGCCTCACTGTCCGTCTGACCTTCATGGCGACCACCTGTCCACCACAGGGAGGCCGACACTGACCACCACTGTGGATGATGACGTCGGCGACGACCGACCTCGGTCCTCGCTCATGCTGTCTGCAGATGTGATGACGTCAGACTCCAATCACGTAGGTTGTGACGTTGCTCCACAGTCTCTTTACCTGACTGATGACGTCAAACCCCAAACAGCCTATGACAGAGGCTCTAGTCCACACGGACTATGACGTTGCAAGGGTGATGACGTGGTGATGACGTCGGTCCTCATTCATGCAGGTTGTGATGATGAACAGCTCCATGACAACCGCGATGAACAAGGTCCGACGCCTCACCTCTCTGCACGTCCTTCTCCTCATCACAGCCCCACACCTCACCTCTCTGCATGTCCTTCTCCTCATTCCTCATCACAGCCCCACACCTCACCTCTCTGCACGTCCTTCTCCTCATCACAGCCCCACACCTCACCTCTCTGCACGTCCTTCTCCTCATTCCTCATCACAGCCCCACACCTCACCTCTCTGCACGTCCTTACTTCTCCTCATTCCTCATAACAGTCTCACACCTCACCTCACTGCACGTCCTTCTCCTCATTCCTCATCACAGCTCCACACCTCACCACTCTGCACGTCCTTCTCCTCATTCCTCATCACAGCCCCACATCTCACCTCTCTGCACGTCCTTCTCCTCATTCCTCATAACAGTCTCACACCTCACCTCTCTGCACGTCCTTCTCCTCATTCCTCATCACAGCCCCACACCTCACCTCTCTGCACGTCCTTCTCCTCATTCCTCATAACAGTCTCACACCTCACCTCTCTGCACGTCCTTCTCCTCATTCCTCATCACAGTCCCACACCTCACCACTCTGCACGTCCTTCTCCTCATCCTCATCACAGTCCCACACCTCACCTCTCTACACGTCCTTCTCCTCATTCCTCATCACAGTCCCACACCTCACCTCTCTGCACGTCCTTCTACTCATTCCTCATCACAGCCCCACACCTCACCTCTGTGCACGTCCTCTCTCCTCATCACAGCCCCACATCTCACCTCTCTGAACGTCCTTCTCCTCATTCCTCATCACAGCCCCACATCTCACCTCTCTGCACGTCCTTCTCCTCATCACAGCCCCACACCTCACCTCTCTGCACGTCCTTCTCCTCATTCCTCATCACAGCCCCACACCTCACCTCTCTGCACGTCCTTCTCCTCATTCCTCATCACAGCCCCACACCTCACCTCTCTGCACGTCCTTCTCCTCATTCCTCATCACAGTCCCCCACCTCACCTCTCTGCACGTCCTTCTCCTCATTCCTCATCACAGCCCCACACCTCACCTCTCTGCACGTCCTTCTCCTCATTCCTCATCACAGCCCCACATCTCACCTCTCTGCACGTCCTTCTCCTCATCACAGCCCCACACCTCACCTCTCTGCACGTCCTTCTCCTCATCACAGTCCCACACCTCACCTCTCTGCACGTCCTTCTCCTCATCACAGTCCCACACCTCACCTCTCTGCACGTCCTTCTCCTCATCACAGCCCCACACCTCACCTCTCTGCACGTCCTTCTCCTCATTCCTCATCACAGTCCCCCACCTCACCTCTCTGCACGTCCCTTCTCCTCATTCCTCATAACAGTCTCACACCTCACCTCTCTGCACGTCTTTCTCCTCATTCACAGTCCCACACCTCACCTCTCTGCACGTCCTTCTCCTCATTCCTCATCACAGCCCCACACCTCACCTCTCTGCACGTCCTTCTCCTCATTCCTCATCACAGCCCCACACCTCACCTCTCTGCACGTCCTTCTACTCATTCCTCATCACAGTCCCCCACCTCACCTCTCTGCACGTCCTTCTCCTCATTCCTCATCACAGCCCCACATCTCACCTCTCTGCACGTCCTTCTCCTCATTCCTCATCACAGCCCCACACCTCACCTCTCTGCACGTCCTTCTCCTCATTCCTCATCACAGCCCCACACCTCACCTCTCTGCACGTCCTTCTCCTCATTCCTCATCACAGCCCCAACCTCACCTCTCTGCACGTCCTTCTCCTCATCACAGCCCCACACCTCACCTCTCTGCACGTCCTTCTCCTCATTCCTCATCACAGCCCCACATCTCACCTCTCTGCACGTCCTTCTACTCATTCCTCATCACAGCCCCACACCTCACCTCTCTGCACGTCCTTCTCCTCATTCCTCATCACAGCCCCAACCTCACCTCTCTGCACGTCCTTCTACTCAAACACGTTGCCCCCTCACTCATCACACCCCACTTGCTCTAGTGCTGGCCTTAGGCAGCCTCCTTACAGATGCTTTAGGACAGCTCCATACAGATGCTTTATGACAGCTCCATACAGATGCTTTAGGCAGCTCCATACAGATGCTTTAGGACAGCCTCCTTCAGATGCTTTAGGACAGCTCCATACAGATGCTTTAGGACAGCCTCCTTACAGAGCTTTAGGACAGCTCCATACAGATGCTTTAGGACAGCTCCATACAGATGCTTTAGGACAGCTCCATACAGATGCTTTAGGACAGCCTCCTTACAGATGATTTGGGACAGCCCCATACAGATGCTTTAGGACAGTTCCTACAGATGCTTTAGGAAAAGCCTCCTTACAGATGCTTTAGGACACCCTCCATACTATGCTTTAGGACACCTCCTTACAGATGCTTTAGGACAGCCTCCCTACAGGCGCGACCTCTTCGTTATTCAGCACAAACAGCCAGTGCTGGCTCAGCCTGGGGAGGCAGCTGAAGATGCTCAGCGCGGGTGGCAACATGGCACGCCCGATGGAGGGAAGATGCTTGCGCTGTGCAACACATGGCGCGACCGAAGGAGGGGAGATGTCAGCGCTGTGGCAAGACATGGCACGACGATGGAGGTGAAGAGCTCAGCGCTGTGGCAACACATTGGCACGACCGGGGAGGTGAAGATGCTCGCGCAGTGGCAACACAGGAAACGACCGAGGGAGGAAGATGCTCAGCGCTTGGCAAGCCATGGCACGGCCGATGGAGGTGATGCGAGGATACCTGACCAGGGGAAGGGGTGGGGGTCTGTGGACCCACCGTCCCCTAAAGTCCATTTCGGGCGCTGAAGAAAAAAAGGGATAGAGAAACCACAAGACCAGAAAAAACAGCCCCTCCACCAAACCACGGACCAAGCCGATTGCATACGTTTTCGGCAAACGGACCACAGAATGGCGAGGGAGAGAGAGGAGAGAGGGGAGAGAGAGAGAGAAGAGAGAGAGGAGAGAGGAGAGAAAAGGGGAGAGGAGGAGAGGAAGAGAAGAGGAGAGAGAGAGAAGAGCGCGCAAGACCAGGTCTTACTCTTGCACCAAAACGAGAGGCTGGCCCAGTGACAAGTCAGCAGACGATGAGAATATAAAGGGAGCTTTGTGGATCGTGCTTGCATAGAAAAACAGAAGGACATGAGATCTGCTTCATGTGGATCGTGCTTGCATAGAACAAG
>JAFLJL010014097.1:0-34958 GCA_018398815.1 Conus ventricosus | reverse complement strand
AAATTCAACTCTGGCCCTTTACATGTAAGTCTTATGCCGGAGGACAATAGTCGAAAAGAGATTGAAATAAAGCCGTATGGAATAATAAACGTACATCCTCCACAGAAAAGAATCGGTTTTGAAAGATGCTTCTACAAAATTACAGTTCATTCCGCAAATGAAATTAGGAGACACGTTCACAATAATATTTGAAATTTCTGTCTTAAAGATGTGGAGAGGGATGGGGTTGTGGGCGTTAGTGACGTCCTTCTAAAAGGAATTCTAATTAGCTGGCAAAACTTAGACGTTGACAGTCTTAAAGTTACCGTCGTCATTCTTCACAATGGTGAGGATATTAAGGTCATAACAACAAGCAAAAAAATCAATATTAGTCTAAATAGAAACAATCTTACAGCACTGAATTGGATTAATCTTACACATTTAGGCCTTATAGGGTTTTATTATACTGAACAAGTTTTGACAGAGAGTATGATAAACATAATAACTGGATTAGATTAAATTCTGTATAAAACCATGGCGCAGTTAAACTTTATGACAAAAACCCCTCATTGTTCATTGATTTGTGGACAAACTGGTTGTGGAAAAACATATTTGTCCTAGACCTATTACAAACAGTTTATCGCTATAATTTTGATTATATTGTGATTTTCTGTCCAACACTTGAATTTAACAAAGCATATCATGATAGAAGGTTTATATGGACTGTCACGAGTTTGTCACGAGGCCTACGACGTTTGACCCAACTGGGGTGGCGGAATTATTCATTTGTTTATTGTCGTTGTTGTTGTCGTATATCTGTCCCTTAATGGTGGCTTGTGGTGTGGTTGCACCTTTGGTGTGGTTTAGTTCAGGTTAGGTTTACTTTCTCTCTCTCTCTCTCTCTATTCCACTGCCCGTGCATTCATCCTGCAGGTTCACGGGTGGTGGGTATCTTTTTCTTGTACTGGCTGTCTATCGGCCTCTCACCTGTCTTTTCACCTGCCGCACGGCAAGGTTCCTCTTAGGCTTGAAGTATGCTCACTCTGTGACGTAGCGTGCATGTTGGCCGCCATCGCTGAGGGAGGTTAGCTTTTCACTCGAGCGGAAGATGTCTCTGGGAGCGCCTGCTCCGGTCTTGGTTCTTTCACCGTATCGTCGAAGGTACAGTCGGTATCTTCAATTCCTACAGTCGGCCTGTAGGAGAGGGACATCACTTCTTCTTTTTCCGCATCTACGCCTCTGTCCTCTCGACTGGACAGAGGGCAGAGAGAGTCGTTTGACCCGCTTCTTCGGGGTCACCCACGGGTAGCTGGTAAGCATCAGTTTCGTGGTTTGTTTGTTTTGGTTTGTTGTTGTTAGCCGGCTTATTCTTCTCTTTTGAGCAATTTTCTTTTGTTTGCAAAATTGTAAAAGAAATATTGTTTGAGACCTTTTCTCTGTTAATTCAATCTTTAACCTGGCCGTCCTAAATTATATCCAAAATTCTTTCTCCTGTTTATGCATCTCGTGATGCGGTAGTCGGTGGGGATGGGAGAGAACCTGGTGATTCAGGGTTGGTACTTGCTCGGTCTCGCTCGTCCGCCCCTGTCACATTCACCGGACTCTTATCCTTCGGCCACCGTCTGTTTGTGTGTGCAAGAAGAACGAGTTTTATTTTGCGAGCGTGCGTACGCATGATTTGTCGTTCGGATGCGTGGTTGGAGATTTGTGTTATTTTGAAATGTGGCTATAAAATGTGACAATTATGCCATTGAATTATTATTTGCAAATGTGGTGGTAGTTATAAAGCGATGGTCGCTGTGTTGGTTTATTTCCTAAGAAAGGAAATGTTAAGCATGAGTGAGAGAAGGATGAAGATAATTCATATTTGTTTTATAGCCTGTTGATTTAATGCAGTCTTTTAACTGCTTCGTGTGAGAAGACTTTAACAATCATTCCTGATTTGATTGGTTTACTGTGTTATGCTCAGGTCTGTGTTGAGCTGGCGTTGTTGGTGTGTTTAGTAGACCTCCCCTCGCCCATCATGCGAGTGGCTGTTAGGATTTAACAGCATGGGTCAGATTGTACTGACGGCGGGGTTCCAGTGCCCTTCCTTCTTCCTTCCCTCCCTTTCTTCTCTCCTCCCAGCTACCTCTCCCCCCTCCCGGGGGCTTTCACCCGGAGCCTGGACTGGTTGGTGCCACGCGCTGGTTGGGGCCACGCTCTGGTTGGGGCCACGCTCTGGTTGGGACCGCAGACTGGTTGGTGCCACGCGCTGGCTGGGGCCACGCTCTGGTCGGGACCGCGGACTGGTTGGTGCCACGCGCTGGTTGGGGCCACGCTCTGGTTGGTACCGCGCGCTGGTTGGGATCAACGCACTGGTCGGGACCACGTTCTGCTAGAAAAGCCCGTGGTTTTGACTGGCCGGCCCTGATCCCCGTCCAGGACCTCCAGTAACAACGCCACGTCCCCCCCCCCCCCCCCGCCCCCCCCCCCCCCCCCCCCCCCCCCCCCCCCCCCGGGACGCGCTCTTCACTGCCTGCTTGTGTGTGTCGAGGGTGTCGGCCTTGAACGACTCTCTTCAAGAACCGACCCGGTTCGGAGCACCTAGTGCGACAGGGTGCTCCCAGTAGACCTGGGAGAGGCAGGGGTGTGGAGGCACTCCATGGTGTGGAAAGGGATGGATGCTGGAAATGTTTATTTATAATTGTGTATATGTTATATGTGTTGAAATGTTGTGATTGTGATTGTGTACGTCGTATGGTGAAATGTTTATTTATAATTGTGCATGCTGTGTGTGTTGGAATGCTTAATTGTGTGTATGTCGCGTGTTGAAATGCTTGATTGTGATTGTGCATGTTGTGTGTGTTGGAATGCTTATTTATGACTGTATGTTGGTGTGAATAAATGGGGTGTTGTATCGTAATCTTTATTGTGTGGTCTCTTGCGGGGCGTGTGAGGTCAGTCACTCCCTTCACTCCCACCTAGACCGATCCTGTCAGGGCAGACCTCCAGGGGTCGGTCGTGACATGGACAGACGATAACATATTTTTAGTTGATCCTAGCAATAAACTGAGTGAGTGTTTAGAACACTTTTATAAACTGTTTGAAGGAACGCAGACACTATTTATTATAGATGACTGTTCGGCAGAAAGAGACATAGTTAAAAAAAGAAATGCTTTGTCAAAACTGGCTTTCAGCGGAAGACATGCGGGGATAAGTGTGTGGATTTTATGTCAAAAATATAACTCGGTTTTAAAAGACTTTAGAGAACAGTTAAAGACTGTAGTTTTATTTCACATGAAAGACAGAGACTCATTTGATGAATGTTTGCGCGAAAATGATGTTATTGAAAATGATCAGGAAAAACGGAGGATTAAACAAAAACTAAAATCTGAAAACTTTAGTAAATTAGTATTGAAAACGGACAATCCTACACAGTATGTATGTTTGTAGGGTTTACTTGTCAGAGAACTATAAAACACGGGGCCAAGGTCGGCCGCTCGAAACCGGTTAAGACCGGTTGAGAGCGGGTGAGCTTGGCCCCGTGTTTTATAGTTCTCTGGCCCAAAGCGCTACATACTCTATTACACTCCACGCTACACCTGCCTTTTGTCAGAAGATCAGTCAGTACCAAAACCTATTCACCACACTCCACGCTACACCTGGCTTTTGTCAGAAGATCAGTCAGTACCAAAACCTAATCACCACACTCCACGCTACACCTGGCTTTTGTCAGAAGATCAGTCAGTACCAAAACCTATTCACCACACAGTGCAACTCTTGACCCACACTGGGTCTGACTCTGAGGCAGACCTCATGCCCTCTCTTGCTCTATGCAAGCACGATCCACATGAAGCAGATCTCATGCCCTCTCTTGTTCTATGCAAGCACGATCCACATGAAGCAGATCTCATGCCCCTCTCTTGCTCTATGCAAGCACGATCCACATGAAGCAGATCTCATGCCCATCTCTTGCTCTATGCAAGCACGATCCACATGAAGCAGATCTCATGCCCCTCTCTTGCTCTATGCAAGCACGATCCACATGAAGCAGATCTCATGCCCCTCTCTTGTTCTATGCAAGCACGATCCACATGAAGCAGATCTCATGTCCTGTTTTTCTATGCAAGCACGATCCACATGATCCTTCATATTCTCATCGTCTGCTGAACTTGTCACTGGGCCAGCCTCTCGTTTTGGTGCAAGAGTAAGACCTGGTCTTGCGCTCTCCCTCTCTCTCTCTCTCTCTCTCCTCACCATTCTGTGGTCCAGTTTGCCGAAAAACGGTATGCAGATCGGCTGGTCACGTGGTTTGGAGGAGGAGCTGTTTCCTCTGGTCTTGTGGTTTCTCTATCTTTGTTTCTTCAGCGCAGAAATGGACTTAGGGGATGGTGGGTCCACAGACCACACCACCTTCCCCGTGGTCAGGTATCCTCAGCATCACCTCCATCGGCCGTGCCATGTCTTGCCACAGCGCTGAGCATCATCACCTCCATCGGTCGTGCCATGTCTTGCCACAGCGCTGAGCATCTTCACCTCCATTGGCCATGCCATGTCTTGCCACAGCGCTGAGCATTTTCACATCCATCGGTCGTGCCATGTCTTGCCACAGCGCTGAGCATCTTCACCTCCATCGGCCATGCCATGTCTTGCCACAGCGCTGAGCATCTTCACCTCCATTGGCCGTGCCATGTCTTGCCACAGCGCTGAGCATCTTCACCTCCATCGGTCGTGCCATGTCTTGCCACAGCGCTGAGCATCTTCACCTCCATCGGTCGTGCCATGTCTTGCCACAGCACTGAGCATTTTCACATCCATCGGTCGTGCCATGTCTTGCTACAGCGCTGAGCATCTTCACCTCCATCGGCCGTGCCATGTCTTGCCACAGCGCTGAGCATCTTCACCTCCATCGGTCGTGCCATGTCTTGCCACAGCGCTGAGCATCTTCACCTCCATCAGCCGTGCCATGTCTTGCCACAGCGCTGAGCATCTTCACCTCCATCGGTCGTGCCATGTCTTGCCACAGCGCTGAGCATCTTCAGCTGGCCTCACCCAGGGCTGAGCCAGCACTGGCTGTTGTGCTGAATAACGAAGAGGTCGCGCCTGTAGGGAGGCTGTCCTAAAGCATCTGTAAGGAGGGTGTCCTAAAGCATCTGTATGGAGCTGCCCTAAAGCATCTGTAAGGAGGCTGTCCTAAAACATCTGTATGGAACTGTCCTAAAGCATCTGTATGGAGCTGTCCCAAATCATCTGTAAGGAGGCTGTCCTAAAGCATCTGTATGGAGCTGTCCTAAAGCATCTGTATGGAGCTGTCCTAAAGCATCTGTATGGAGCTGTCCTAAAGCATCTGTAAGGAGGCTGTCCTAAAGCATCTGTATGGAGCTGTCCTAAAGCATCTGTAAGGAGGCTGTCCTAAAGCATCTGTATGGAGCTGTCCTAAAGCATCTGTATGGAGCTGTCATAAAGCATCTGTATGGAGCTGTCCTAAAGCATCTGTAAGGAGGCTGTCCTAAGGCCAGCACTAGAGCAAGTGTGTGTGATGAGTGAGGGGGCAACGTGTTTGAGTAGAAGGACGTGCAGAGAGGTGAGGTGGGGGGCTGTGATGAGGAGAAGGACGTGCAGAGAGGTGAGGTGTGGGGCTGTGATGAGGAGAAGGACGTGCAGAGAGGTGAGGTGTGGGGCTGCGATGAGGAATGAGGAGAAGGACGTGCAGAGAGGTGAGGTGTGGGGCTGTGATGAGGAATGAGGAGAAGGACGTGCAGAGAGGTGAGGTGGGGGACTGTGATGAGGAATGAGGAGAAGGACGTGCAGAGAGGTGAGGTGTGGGGCTGTGATTAGGAATGAGGAGAAGGACGTGCAGAGAGGTGAGGTGGGGGACTGTGATGAGGAGAAGGACGTGCAGAGAGGTGAGGTGGGGGCTGTGATGAGGAATGAGAAGAAGGACGTGCAGAGAGGTGAGGTGGGGGACTGTGATGAGGAGAAGGACGTGCAGAGAGGTGAGGTGTGGGGCTGTGATGAGGAATGAGGAGAAGGACGTGCAGAGAGGTGAGGCGTCGGACCTTGTTCATCGCGGTTGTCATGGAGATGTTCATCATCACAACCTGCATGAATGAGGACCGACGTCGTCACCACGTCATCACCCTTGCAACGTCATCACCCTTGCAACGTCATAGTCCGTGTGGACTAGAGCCTCTGTCATAGGCTGTTTGGGGTTCGACGTCATCAGTCAGGTAAAGAGACTGTGGAGCAACGTCACAACCTTCGTGACTGGAGTCTGACGTCATCACATCTGTAGACAGCATGAGCGAGGACCGAGGTCGGTCGTCGCCGACGTCATCATCCACAGTGGTGGTCAGTGTCGGCCTCCCTGTGGTGGACAGGTGGTCGCCATGTGGGTCAGTGAGGCAGGTTTTTTTCAGATGCCAGGTTCCAGTCTCTCGGTCCTGAATGCTAAGCCTGCTGGGTCAGATTGTGGGGAGATGGCATCCGTTTGGAAGACTGACCTGAGTGCCAAGCCTGCTGGGTCAGATTGTGGGGAGATGGCATCCGTTTGGAAGACTGACCTGAGTGCTAAGCCTGCTGGGTCAGATTGTGGGGAGATGGCATCCGTTTGGAAGACTGACGTGCAGTCTCTCGGGCCTGAATGCCAAGCCTGCTGGGTCAGATTGTGGGGAGATGGCATCCATTTGGAAGACTCACGTGTTAGGTGATTTACAACTGGTTCCTTCGACGGTGATAAGTACGTACAATACTGACGTGTTGGGTTATTTATGGGTGGTTCCTTTGACGGTGATAGGTACGTACAAGGCTGACGGATTGGGTGATTTACGGCTGGTTTCTTGTGATGATGTTACAGAGTGATTTGTTTGATCTTGTGGCTGGTATCAGTCGTCAGGTTACGGCAGATACATGTTGTGTGGTTACGGTCGACGTATTTGATGATGTTACGGCTGTCGTATTGGGTGAAGTTATGAGTAGTTTGTATGTGATGTTACGGCTGTCGTACTGGGTGAAGCTATGACTAGTTTATGTGGTGATGTTACGGCTGTCGTATTGGGTGAAGCTATGACTAGTTTATGTGGTGATGTTACGGTTGTCGTATTGGGTGAAGCTATGACTAGTTTATGTGGTGATGTTACGGCTGTCGTATTGGGTGAAGTTATGACTAGTTTGTATGTGATGTTACGGCTGTCGTACTGGGTGAAGTTATGACTAGTTTATAATTATGATGATGTTACGGCTGTCGTATTGGGTGAAGCTATGACTAGTTTATATGGTGATGTTACGGCTGGTTTATCTGGTAATGTCACTCGTGCCACTTGTTCTCTCCCTCTCTCTTTCCCTCCCTCCCTCTCTCTCTCTCTCAAACCACACACACACACACACACACACACACACGCAAACACACACCCCAAGGCACAAAGAAAAGCCGACTGTATGCCCCTGACGCAACTGACCTGTGAGCTGTGCACACGTACGCCCTCTTCAGTGGTCACACCAATCTCCCAGAGAAAGGACTGTAGAGAACAGGAAAACCTTCATTCTAAGCCACTTTCACCCTCCACCGAGTTTTTGGGCAAAAGTGGCCTAAAAGCAGCCTTTTCCTGTGGCGGAAGAGAGAGAGAGAGAATCACCGGCAGACAGACAGAGAAGAGAGAGACAGAGAGAGACAGACAGACAGACAGAGAGGCGGGCAGACACACACACACACACACTCTTTCCCTCTCTCAATTAAATGACATAAAATCCGCACACTTCTTCTGACTAATTTCCACCTACAAACTTTGTACACGGGGCTGAAATCTGATCACTTAATTTACGGCTTGCGGCAGTTTGCACCTAGCCTGTCCTGTGTAAACGAAACACACTCAGTTGGGTTGCACCACATTTGGAAAAGTCTAGATTGCCATCAGATTGAGGCAGGTCGACGTGGCACGACCCGGGCCCGTCCTTGTTTTGGAGCCACCACTCAAGAAATGTGTGGTTTCGTCCGTGTTTGTGACCACTGTGTTTTTAATTTGTGTTATTTTAACAATGGCTAAAACGTTACTGAAGAAACATGTTATGTATTCGAGGCCATAGTATTTATTTAACTGCATGTTAAGTATTTTGTTGAAAGAATTAGCTTTATTAGTCAGGTGAAGGGAAAGCCAACTATCACATTTTCTGCCCAGCACAGCGTTCATAATCTTCTAAGCGGCGAAGGTAAACGGCTTGTTCGTGACGTGATTGATTGTTAACTACAGCTTCTGTTTATGGGCAACCTGATTTTTTATAATAATCATGTGTATACTTTTCTACGTTTCTAACTAGTATCATCTGCTTTACGATTGTGCCCTTAATGCAACTGAATGCATTTGAAATGTTCTGGCCAAACAAACATAGATAGGGTTAGGCTTAACCTTAGTACATCTACCAGTATGGAGAGGAGTAGATGATGTGCTAGCACTATCTTCACTATAAAATGCTTCAATACACAATGACGGATGAACTTACAACCTACTAAAACTTTGTTAACCGATAGGACTGGCAACGAGGTCGAAACTTAATCGCTACGCAGACGCGCGAACCTTGTTCACACAGCGCACGCAAGCGACCCAAAAAATCAAAAAGCGAGAGGACTGGCTTGCCAGGTGAGGGTGGGGGTGGGGTTGAATTCAGTTTCAGGTGACAGGCGCGCCAGGTGTCGTTAGCGCGGGTTGATTGTCATTGAAGTGTGTGGTTAGTTTGAGAAGATATTTCCGGTTTTGTGCAGGTTAGTTTATGTTATATAATATTTTGATCATGGCAGAACAAGGATAGTGAATTTCCTAAGCTGTCAAATACTACGAACATGTTGATACCAGAGCACAATTAGTTTAGTGCTTTGGATGACGTTTGAGAGCGCAGGGGCGCCCCTTTCATATTCTCGCAAACTAAGAAGATTGGCTTCTTATGTCTGAAACCAATGCTAAAAGGTTTTCTACAGTTATGGTCCTTTCTGTTCTTTCATAAAGTCTACTCTAAGAGGAAGATTTGTATTTAATGGGGGCTCTTGAGAGATATGAACACTACTTTGGAACTACTCCCGCACAAGAGCCAATACAACTCAAACACACTCCACGTCAATCGCACAGTAAGAGATCCAGCCTCCACCCTAAGCGGCCAAGCACAGTAGCAACCTGCGCTAAGCCACCTAGAGCGGCCAAGTCACAGTAGCAGCCGTTTCATCACCGCTTACCCTTGAGCAGTCAAAGGTCACAGCGGCAAGCCGTTTTCTTCAATGCTTTACCCAAGCGGTCAAAGGTCGCAGTGAGCAAGCCGTTTCTCATTTCTTCAAACGCTCCACCGCTTCACCCTAGAGCAGTCCAAGTTATCAGCAGTGAGACCAGACCTTTTTGTGTCCTTGTGGCTGCTTGAACTTGCAACAAAACGCAACCGCACTGTCTTGGCAGCCAAGTGGTGGTACACATGACAAAATAATAAACTCTGTTACACCACACACACTCCTACGCCAGTCACTCCCCCCCACCCCACCCCCACCATGCACATCCCCCCCCACCCCCACCTCCACACACGCACGTCCCCCCACCCCCTCGCCACACGCACTAGCACGTCCCTCCACCAAACAAACCACTCCCGACTGTCTATTGTTGTCTGTTGTTTGTTTTTGTCCTGCCCCCACGCATGCACATCTCCCCCACTCCACGCATGCACACACTCAAGTTTCCTTCCAACGTTTTTTACAAAGTTATTCTTAAGTTTCTACTTAAGTTCTCTTCCTAAGTTTCCCTTAAGTCAGTCTCAAGTTACCCCAAGTTCTTACTTAAGTTATCTATCTAAAGTTTTTAATTAGTTTGCCCCCATGTTTTTAATAAGTTCTTACTAAGAATTTCTTGAATTAAGTTTTTTAATTAAGTTCTTGATCAAGTTCTTAATAAGTTCTTGATTAAAAGATTAATCCTTTAAGTACATACCAACTTCTTATTAAGTTCTCTTCCTAATTATCAAAAAAATACAGCTATGTTTTTTCTATCTAAATAGTAGATGTCTCTAACACTAGTACACACACACCTCAAAAAACCGTGTCCTCGTTGAGGATTCTTGCTCAGCGTTCTCTGCATAAATCTTAGAGTTTACATCCGAAGCCACCGCATTGATTACAATTCGGTTCTTATGGGAAATGTTCTTTTATAGACCCGGAGCTTTATTTATTGGGGGGACACATCATATTAAAATACCCTTGATCTATATGTATAAAAAAATTTAAAATATTATGCCATTTGAAATGGATCAAAAATGATGCTTTTTATTGGCGATTTGGCGTGCTGGTGTCTTTTCTGCATTCTGTGCGCTCAGATATTTTTTGATTAGCTTTCGTTTCTGTGCCATTCTTCATATCTTTTTATAACATTAATAAGCCGCCCCACAACAGCAGCAATGGCCCAAAAATGCGCAAACAGTTTAAGTTCAATATTCCATGATGACTTTGGGGCCTTGAAATCCTATGGATTTTAATATCCGCAATTGAATTAACTTTTCGGGGCGGGGGGGCGTGGGATGGTTTTCATGATGCTGTACGACATTAATGTTTTGTGGTCTTTCCACTCCTTGCTAATTTTTTTCCTGCTTCAACACGCCCAGATTTTCAATGGACCCACCCTGGCGTTCAGTGTTTCTTCCGATTTTCTGGCTTGGTATACTTTCTCCACATGATTCAGTGTCTTCTAGGTTCTGATGATTTTCTCAGAACGTTCATATTGAAGGGAATAAACCTAATATGATAAAAGTTATTAATCCCATATTAAACGGCGATACACATGTTTCCAAATCTATAGAATAAAATCACAAGCCCTAGAGACTCTAATGACTTTGTTAAAACTGGATCTGCGTTAAATCATACGTAAACTTGTTCCGAATCAATGGGAGCAAATCTACGACTAGTTTAGTGTACAAACTAAGAACCGTTGCCCCACACTTGGGAACTCCTGTTCTTCCCCACTGCGCTCATACCTGTTTATGATACTTTTATAATGTCTTGACGCGACATCTGTGAATATGTTCAATCATCAGTTCGAGGAACTGGTTTTTTGTCCACATGCTGCCAAAGAATACTGCCTCCCGTTTGCATAATACTGATCATCAACTTGGTCATTCATAAGTTCAGGAAGGTTTAGCCCTTGTACTGTAGGAATCATCACTGTTCATGTTTTTCAATCATTTCATCAACATGTATTTATTCTTCTTAAAAATGAGCACTCCGAAAAAACTGTTGCTAACCTTGTATACCATCCTGCTTTATTGGAGGACAAGTGGTAGGATACGCAATGCTTGTAAAAGCCCTGTAGAATTAAACCAGCAGATCTTGGCAAACTAGATCTTTGAGTATTCACAAAGCTAATTGCTATCATGGCGGCTTCGGTGCACGAAAGATTTTCTAGTCAACAAGGAATAAATTCCAGACAATATCAACATATTGTAAGAAAAAAAAATACATTTATAAAAACATGGCTTCCTCCGCATTAATGAATAGGCGGCGCTGTGGTTAATGCGCTTGCTTTTAGCGAAGTAATTTTGGCCATTTAGTAACTTGGATGAACGGCGAGAGAAAAAAGACATAACAAACTATGGAGCAACTAGCACAGCACAAGACGCCTATGAAGGCAGAGACTTGACAGTTACGATTTTTATTTAATGACACCCTGAAAGAACAGGGGCATGCACTTTTACACAGTAAAATGTTGACAAACAATAATACAAATATTTATCACTAGCTACAGGCAAACCGGTCCAAGACATGCGTCCTGGCGACCAAATTCTGGGGTATCTTGTATACAACCTTCAAAAAACAAAAATGCAAGAAATCGGCGCG
This sequence comes from Conus ventricosus, assembly GCA_018398815.1. Lineage (NCBI taxonomy): Eukaryota > Metazoa > Mollusca > Gastropoda > Neogastropoda > Conidae > Conus > Conus ventricosus. The sequence continues at coordinate 23,146 of JAFLJL010014097.1, read as the reverse complement.
AGAGTATTGTCGTGGTAGACTCGTGTAAGTTGTTGTTGCACATAATATTGGCTGAATAAAAAATGAACAAAATCTATATTCCCCCAAAGGATATTGCAAGGGGGCATCACAGCACTTAAAAAGCTAAAGCCAAGCCGTCAGAGAACTCAGTGAACAAACAGCAAAGAATGGTTATCTAAACAAGCAATCTGGCAATTATTTACAGCGCCCAAGGACGCATATGCAGAGACCGCACTTTTGTGAACACAACTCCAAACGACACCCCTCAAATGGAACTTCTATAAGTTTACCCTCTGTAGGATTAGACGTAAAAGAATTAAGTACGCACTCACAGTCATTGACATAGCTTCAAGAATAAAGAAGCTGAACCATTAATCACAAAAAGAGTGGCTGCTGCTGTTGCTTGTGCCATAACAACTGATATATCAACGAGGCCCTATTAACTTCCCTCGCATGATTCAAAGTCGATGATGGAAATATAGTGATATCCAATGAATCAATTAATGATTAAAACACAGAGTTACTATTAGACGAGTGCATTCCGGAGTTCACAGATCACAGGGCATTAGTTGAAAAACTTGAACAAACATTAGCCGAAAGACATTTCTCCTACCATATCACAGAGAGCTGATTGACAATCTCGCAACAACAGAATGGGTTAGAAGACTGCCCCAGTTTTGCGCAGCAATGAATAAGAAGAATTCTAAAAGAAGTTAAACCATACAAAGCAATCAAAAAAAAACAATAAGTTACTGATGAGAGGTCTCATCCGCAAATCTATTACCAGTTTGGATTGAAAGAAGGTACCTTTATTACGGGGAAGCAGAAGGACACTCGCATCAGCGCAACCGATCCAGTTGGAGTGTTTGAACCATATGAAATAAAAACGAATTGGTACAAGATGAATCCGCCCGTGTATTATTTACGAAAAACGGGACACAACCAAACAGCCAGCCCCTCAAAGAATCTTTTGTGAAGAAGAACGCAAGATAATCACACGCAGCACCGTTCCGCTTTAACTAATTATACTAAACTTATTTTGGTTTAAAATGGAAGGCAGAAGGAAGCCGCAGAACGAAACTAGACTGGAAAGGAAGAGACCATAAATGATAAAGGGAATCATTTCAGGCGAGTAATGCTATAAGGAAACATTTTTCGAGGATTAATCAATGCATGCTAAAATCATCTACGGACTCACCTACAATTCAAACTGCCCCAAAATGGGAAAAAGAATCACTGTGAAATAATAAAAAAAATCGAACTCGTCAAGCAAACATAGAAAAGATTTACAATGAATGATGGAACTATATTGATCTATAAAAAAAGTTGTTGAAAATCTAAAACCCCCTGTTTATGCGGTCCTCCAGTGCTCTGCCCATTGCTTTTGAAAACTCCGGACTACCAAACACCCGTTTTGTGGTTTGTATCTATCTAACGTCTTCGTTGGTTACAACTGTTGTGTCAGATCTCAATGTAGATAGACTCGCAGTTTACGTTGTCATATGAAAAGTTCTTATTGCCACAGTAGCTTCTTTGCTCAGTTGTCATGTGAATATGTTTGACTTGCACAAACGCTGCGCGAGATCTATTCCTTTGCTTTCTAATGAATTTCACCTGCTCGAAATATCTGTACATTTCGATCTTAACCCCACATACCGCTTGGATCACCTTTCCAGATAATCATTCCATTCATCTTTTCTAAAACATTCCTTGATAGTAATTTGAATGCAAAGGCGATCTCTTTAGGTCATCACGATGTATCATACGCCATCCTGCATGCCCTTTAGCTACTTCCAATTTCCATGTCTTTATAGATGTCGCTTCAGTAGGGATATCATAACAAAACTATCTACGTAAACTGTGTAAAGCAACTCTGGCTCAGATACGGAGGAGCTAAAAGTAGTCAGAAAGAAACTCTAAACATCAAAAGCTTTGATAATTCTAAAACAGTAAACCAATAAAAACGGGCTTGTCCAATTTGACTTTCATTTTTTCATCATTATGCCAAACAGCTGATCATGCAAGCTTTAAAGACCTGAGAATTGGGTGTTTGAAGTTAGCTTAATTGCATCATTTCTCTCTGGTGACCATCTGACATCTTTACGCTTGTGCGGATTCTCCATATCTTTCCAAAACAGCTTTGTTCATCAGCTTGAAAAAGTCTTTACTTGAAGCATCTGTGGATTTAGTTCAAAGATCAGTTGTTCACATGATGTATGGTGTAAGGAACCTGTTTTTGATCAAAAGCAAATTATGCATGAACTCTGTCAACTTCAAACCATGTCTTAAACTGAAAATTGTAGCAAGTCTGTAAATGCAACATAAATTTTTTTGCCTGCGAAAGACTTAGGCTACAATTAGGCGTTCTCTTGGAATCATCTTAGACTATCTGCTGCTAATGGATAGTCATTTTGCAGGTTATGAGTTCCTGATGATTTTCTAATCATCAGCTTATATGCTCCATGCTGTGATGCAGGCGTTAAACCGCCCAACCACTTCAAAACCCTTGAATATTTTTCAATCGTCGCGAATTGTTTTCATTTTTAAAGTGCTAACGGAAGTGATTGCGCCATACGCCCAACCATACGATTGTTTGCATCTAAATACATGAATAGTTTAGACCTTTTACTTGGATCATAATCATCTAGGTATTTGTTGTTTGAGCTTTACATAATGATGCGACCCATTCTAATTCCTCCCGCATATCCGTTTTCAATCATCTGTATCATTGTAGTCAGACAATAAATCAATCTGTACTCCATTAAAGACTTTACGAACAGCGTCCCAGCTCATCCCGGGTGCAGAAATATTAATGCGTCAGGATCAAAAACTGTAATGTTTCATCAGATCTTCCTATACTATTTCGAAGACGTCCCGCCAACAACATACATCGCCCTTAAGTAGATCATGAGAGTCTCCTTTCCCCCCCCCCATCGTTTTACAATACTAACTTCTGCCACGACAATCTTGAAGGCAGCTGGTAATACAAATCGGGGCGGGGGGAGGGATGTCCTTTCCACTAAGACTAAAGAAAACGCGCCTTTAGGCGAAGTGTATCCTTCGTCAAACCTTTCCCAACTGTCAGTATTCATAAGGTAGTAACACCCTTCTAACAAGAGTTGAGTCAAATAATTCCTTCCGTTATTGGGGCAGAACTTTTTTAAGGACATACCATTGCACTCTAATCGATCCATCAATGTGTTCATAGAGTCGTAAAAGACCTGTTATTTAAAAGTGAAAACACATGTACTTATTCTGATGACTGGCAATGCATAACACCCTACAAGCATCGTCCATACTTGCTTTTTCAATTATAAGATAATCCGTAACCCCGTAACCCCGCAATTTATAAAGAAGATGGGCACTTCCATGTCTTTGATCAAACTTTTAGTTGCAAGATTTGCATTTAACTGTGTCTGCCCTCGAACTTTCACTACTTGATCATGTCTCTGACAGGTTGGGTTTACAACTCTTGGCGTTAGCTCTAAACCGCAAATCCAACAATGTTGCTGAGTCATACGTTTTTGGTACTTCTGCGTCCATTATATTTCAATAAGATTAGATTTATTAGAACATCATTACGACACTTTCTGCATGCGTTCCTAAAAGTATTCTGCAGCATCTGCCCTCTACATAATTCTGGCTCTGAATAAACGCCCATCCGACCTAACACAATGAACAAACATGATCAAATCTATTGTTTACTCATTAAGACTGTTTTTCTTAGTTTTTGTGTGCTGCCCTTCATAAGGAGAACATAAGCGACTCGAATCTGCGTAAACTACTATGACTTGTTTGCAGCCGTTTCAGTTCTTACAACTACTTTAGATCCTTGCGGGGCGTAAGTTAGTTCTGTCATTCAGTCTCCAGAACTTTTTTACAATGTTTTATGATGTTCACCTCGCACTTGCACAATGGCATTCTTGTTAAACATTTTCTACACAGACATCTTGTTTGCATCTTATAGCAAGTATGCTGCATTAGTCTAACTCATTGTTCGTCGATCATGTGTACATGGGGCAGCCCTGCTAGGCGATACATTAGGAGTAAGTCACATGACATTTGCCTGGTTCGCCTATAATGTTGGACTGATCTTGGACACATTAATTTGGCGGCCAAATTTTGTTAGCCTTCATCCATGTGTATACAGTAACAGTTTATAGGTTTTTTGTTCTTCAAACTGATCAATTTGTCTACACAAACAGGAAGGATAAGTCCATTGAAGTTAAATCGGTTGGCCGTATTGCACGCGATAGTTCAGCTCCACTCTCTCTGCGTGTTCACGGACATGATGCAGCTTGCAAAACACACCACATGAAACATTGTCGTCTGAATCTTTATTTTAAAACTGCTCTCTTTAAAACCAACCCGAGGTAGCGGAATGAAGCACCTTGCCTACAATCGGTGCATACTTAGCCTGTTTTAATCTAATCTCTAAGACTTCGCCCTCTGACCAACCAGAGCCCTCCATTATTAGCTCTCTCTGCAGCGGCGCAGCGTCAAAACTGGTAAGCAGTTCGTCTGCCCAACCCGATGTTACAAGTCATTACAAAAGAATAGCAAATCAGTTGTTTTTTTAGTATTGAGACCCAGACTTCTAGATATTCTTCATTTATTGTTACATAGTCAGATTAAAAACAAGCTTACATTATTTTAACTGGCAGGGTCTATTGTTAGTTACCTTACTTGAGAATTGCATAACAACGCTGCCCTGTTACTTGTTTGGTCATAACTTTCTAAATCAATATCATTCATGCTCTTGATAAACGCTCTCCTCTCAAGCATTCTTCAAAAGAATTCGTCTTGTCCTTCCATATATCTTACCATGCTGTCTTTCTTTTCTAAGCCAAAATATTTATTTAAATTAAAAAAAATACTTTAAACAAGAACCATAGCACCGGTCCTTTTTGCGCTTGGACATCATAAACTCAAGTATAAACACCCTTCGGAGTGGTTAATGTGACTGTTTAAACAGAGTTTAAATGTCTCGTTTACTTTTTTTAACATTCTCCTATGTTATCTGCTCGGCGTCTTGCTTGTTGAGAAAACTGCCCTCGCCTTTCTTGAGATCAAACTTTGTCTTTTGTAGTCATCAAAATCGCCTGTAAACGATTAAATTCTCCATCCGTGATGTTTTGAGTCAAACAAAGCGGCTTTATTTATTGTCAGATTGATACGAGCTAAGTTAAGCCGTTATAGTTGAACCATAGCTGTGTGCTTTTGGAGTTTTAGTTTTTAATTTTTTTGCCAGCAGCACCTACTGCTAATGAACACAGGCCAAGAGCTAAAGACAAACCTCCTAGCGGAAAAGCTGCGGTGCGGCCTAAGCCCGTTGCTAGAGACAACACTCCTTCCTGCTGATAGAGCACTTATAGTCGATGCTCCAGTATTAACATATGTAAAGGCAATTAAAGACAGCAGAATACCTTCGTGTGGTTTTGCTGTATTTTGAAAGGTCCTGCTCTAGTTTTTGTTGCATTTCCGGTAATTTTGTTAACTGAAGGCGTTTATATGTCAGGGGTTTCTATAACAGCAAATTGCCTGCTATATCTTCTTCTGGCGTGCAGTAGGCACATTTTGGATAACCCTGAACAGACATGCTTTTTAATAAAATGAAAAATATATTTAGTATAATACATATTCTACTCTGTTTTTCTCGAATATTCAGCTGCGCATCAATAATAAAAACAAAATAGTACATTAAGAGGTATATCGGCTTTCTCATCTTTATCACTTTGAATGTTATTACGTTCTCTCACTTTTCTCCCGCATCATACAACTCATTATCCTCTGTTGACCTTAGGGTCAATCCATACACCGTATTTTGTTGTTAAATAATCACAAAGCCCTAACATTGTGAAGATGTAAATCTTTAGACACAAGGTCTGCCCGTTGGATTTCTACCCCTCCCACCCCCAAACAAATTTCTTATTTCGTCAAAATGATGATTAAGGTCTAAGCGCCGCTAGCGTAGATATTGGTTAGGACTACCGTCAAATGTACATTGAACTTTTGTTATTTAAGGATTAAAAAAACTTTTCACTTCTCTTTTGAACGTTTCTTCATCTTCACACAGCAATACAATACCTTTAAGTGAACGTGATGCAACACTAAAACCTAAAATTCCATATAGTGTCTGGCCCTGCTTCTAGGACTGTTTTTTGTATGATGATCACTCTTTCGTAATATCTTACTAATAGTGACTTATATTGATCCCCAATCGCCTTTGCTAATTTGGTTTGCAACAACGCAACTCTACCAAGAAGTCAGAAATGATGTACTTTGCTTCGGTGTTGATGATCTGAAAACACGTTTGTTATTCATTAAAAGTTAGTTCATATGACAATCTTCTTTTAATGCTCCTTGAAAGTAAGGCGCAGCGCTTTTAACAACTCAAAATCTAAGGAAATGGAAAAAAGCGAATTCCATAACGCAAAATTACCGCTACATACTTTATGCCGTCTTTAATATCTGCGGCGCCTATTCTATTTTTTAGTGCTTCTTCTTCATTTTCGATTCCTTGAAACGCAAGATCAGCCCTTTCATTCCCGTTAGAGGCCATAGATCAGAAATAGGTTAAAAATATGTCTTCATTGTGTAAAAGAAAATATTTCTTGCACCTCAAGTTTTATAAGAATTTTCTTAACGATTGCCCGCCCCAGATTCTGTTACAACTGTCTCTGTTTGGTCTGTTTGTTGAAGCGAGTTCTATTTAGAAATAAGACGTCAGACCTGGCACAATCACTTTCATCCGCCCCTAGGGTCTGAATTTGAACAGTAAGAATTTGATCCGCATCAATAGTAGATGGATTATTGGAACAGTATATTCCCTTATTTCCCGTTCACGCCATAGGTTCTTTTCAGACTTCTTTTCGGGTTAAGAATCGAGCATGTGCCGTTTGCCATTTCTTTTATAAACAAAATAAAAGTTTAATTATTTACAAAAACATGGCAGGAATTGAAGCGAAGAAGATTATATGTTTTTTGAACCTGGAAACGAATATGATGAAATGATCCCTTGACAACGGCATCGCTTAGCGCTCACAGTGCGGCGCTAATTAACAGAAATTGCGGTTGGAGCCTTTTACAAAAAGATTTATGTCAAACCTCCCGAATTTTATAACCCAAATGTTTTGAATTATAAGAATGGTCATTTGTTTTTGTAAGGGGCGATCAAGGAGAATCTGATCGGCTTACAACAAACCAGACCCATCAAAGTTTTAGCCAAAGTACAATTAATACAAAGACTCAGTGGAAAGATTCAAAATCGCCTGGCATTGCTAGACCAAAATTAGAATAGGGAGGCAGTTTTCTAAACTTCAAAACACACTACAAAACTCCCACAGATAACCAAATACAAAACATGGAACCTGAAGAATAAACAATCGGGCAGATGAAATAATAAATGCAATAGAACAGAAACCAGTTTTTCAGAAGAAACAGCGTTAAAGACTATACACGACCCGCCGCTACCCATGCGAGAAATAGAGGGCCCTTTGATCAGCTTTAAGAAGGATCAGAGGCGAAATTAACAAACAATTTAGACAAAACTAGGTGGAACTCGATTAGCATATAAAAAGAGAAAAAGAAAAACTCGTTGAGCTGATACGCCAACTTCGCCATATAAAACCTTTACCGTTGAATGTGGGTGTCCCACACCCAGACGCAACAATAAAAGTGAAATACTCGAAAACACCTTTATGTATCGCACTGAAATTTAAGGAGTTCCTCAAGAACCTTAAAGTCTTTGAGCTCAGAAAATTTTATTAAGTGTGTAAAAAAAGTAATGACGTCATTGAGTGCCTCGTTTGAACTATTGGGAAAACGACGTCACGGTGCTGGTACACCCATACTTTTTAAAGAGTAAAGACTCCTCCATCCCTATCCAGAGCGCACGGGAGTAGTCACACCCAGGCCGCAGAGAGGGCATTGCAGTTCTTCTGTGTGATCCAGTTTTCACGCGGGTCTTGATGGGTTGTAGCTAATTCCCGTGGCACCGTCTGCACAGCAGACAACACACCACACAGTGGCAGCAGAGAAGGAAAAGGAGAGAGAGAGAAAGAGCGCATCTTCGCTTCCAGCCAACACTGTACCACGGCAAGCAGCAGACAATGACGTCAAAAATTTCATATTTGTGTTTTGGACAAATCCAAGAACCCAAGAAAAGGTAAGGGTTGTTTAACGATAATAGGTGTGAAAAATAAATAAATAGAATGAAAAGAGAAAAACGGGTAAAAATAGATGCTACAAAACCCCTGCTATGAAGTGTTCATTCTGTCGTCGGCAAACACGATCTAAACGTCATGAAAACACCGCGAAACGTGTACGTTTAACAGAAGCCGTGTATCAGCACTTTATTATCATTGAAAGATTTTACAGTGTAGGCCTTTCTATTCCCTCCAGAGTTAATTTCTAACGTGCTGCTTGATGCGCCTTTGTTATGTGATAGGATACATCAACATAAGCGGGGAAGAGGAGGCCCTTAGGGGTCAATACATGTGCACCTGAACTGAAAATGGCCCCCCTCTCATTTTGTACCACCAAACAAAATTAATTAGCAATAAATGGTGTGCGTATGTGTGTGTTGTGTGTTCGTGTGTGGGCCGCGAGCACATCTACTTGAGTGTGTATACTTATACTTGTATGCATGTATGAAATATGTGTGTGTTGTGTGTGGTGCGTGTGTGTTGATTTTATTTTGAAGAGGTAGCAAATGTAAAAAAATTATGTAATAAACAAAAAAATGTGAAGTACTGGTGGAAAGTTAGCATCGTTTGCTTATTGCTCGAGCAAACACTCGCAACATTTGTTGACAATCGATTTTGATGTTTTCTGATTATTGGAGGTACCTTGCTTAAATTGACTCTCTATTCAGAGAAACATCCACGAAACCACCATGCCACGACCCAATCTGTTTGTGCTGTAGCACCAGTCAGGAATCGATCCTGAGAATGACCTCTGTAATGTGTGTTGTGTTTGCTGCGTGCGTGTGTGTGTGCGCGCTTGCAATAGTGTGTGCGCATGCCTGTGTGTGTGAACAAAGAGAAAGACAAACAGCTAGAGAGAAAGACATATAACAGAGGCAGAAGAAGATAATGTTTTTATGTCCAAAGGAAAGGCCTGCAGAAACAATGGTACACCTAGGCCTAGAACTAAATAAAAAGACAGAAAGATGAATAAAACCATAATTAAATAAAAAACATACAATAAAACTTCTAGACACACACGCACACCATACCACATGAGGGGATTCATGTGCACTCAGACTCACCGACACATAGAGCAAATCAAACCAATCACATGAAAACATTTTATTGCGGAGAATAATAATGAGTCACATTAGTACTTTGTTTTCATTCTTCACCCTATAGGCACTTGAAACATACAAACGGCAAATTGAAGCAAAGGTACATATTCCCTCAAATGTTTTATGTGCCCTGATCCATGTAAGGTGGAATGTTAAAACATAACACAGAGACAGAGAGTTGAATAAAAGTGTGGCATCTACACTGTCTAATATCAATCTTCAAATGAGTTGATTATGGAGGTAGTGAATGTATCTAAATGGTATTTTAGTTAATTTTGATGGAAATGAATAATCCCATTCACATACATGTTTGTAGAGTGCTGTTATGTTCTGACTGTTCATGGGAATTGGGAGGACCAAGCACCTCTGCGTCCAACTGCAGATTAAGGGGACCTGTGGGCCTGCCTCCATCACCACGGAACCATGTAAAAGTTGTTTGAGCGGGGAGGATGACACTGGATGAGAGAGCCCGCCCTCCTGCGACTCGATCATCCGATGAAAGCTCTGGGGAGGAGGTGGAAGGAGGAGGAGCTAGAAGAAGCTACAGAAGGAAGAAACCCTGTGGTTTATTTGAGTGCACCGCTTGCACTACAGTGACCACGGGCCCCATGTCGCTTTGGCCAGGTCCTTCATGGTGACGTGTAACCCTGAAACACACCAGTTCGGCCATGTAGTGACACCCATGCAAAAAAATGCATCACAAGCACACCATTCCTCATTCTATATGGGTTGGCATAAGAATGATACAGTCAAAGTTGTGTATGCCAAGAGATGTCATTACACGTTGTATATAGACTCGGTCATCAAATACTTATTTCCTTTGCCTTTAAAAATAGTCCTGCCAAACATACTGTTAAACAAAAAGAGAACAGCTTATCATGTGAAGGGCAAAACAGTATCCCATGACAAAATGTCTTATCTCGCATTACCTGGTCGATGTATTGGGGCCATCATATCCCGGCATCAGGTGGGTTGCCGAAGCGCTTGCCGCACGCCTCTCCGCACCTCCTCGGGTAGACGAGGGTGTGCTTACCCCCCGGTGAAGTTTTTGCACCAAACGAAAAAGAAAAATGCATTCATATGAAAAAAATGGGACAATGAGAAAGAAACAGTGGTTTGTCCAGTATGGTGTGACGTGAAAATGACATATTTACAGGTATGTTCACTTTTTTTTTTTAACATATCTTAAATGACAAATTGTAACATTTCCTCGGTTGCTTCTTTTTTTGCCCCAATGATCAAATGAATTTTCTTGCATGCATTCACATGCATGTTTGTCACTTTGAAAATGTCATACTAAGTGTGAATTTCGATGTTGAGACCTTGATGCCTTCTGCTTTTGTAGCCGGCATAAATGCAAGCTTTGTTCTGGTTCTTTGTCTGCAATGTGAACAACATGGTTGATCACTTACATCATACATGATTTTTTATTCATTTCATTTTCAATTAACTTTGAGTCTTCTTGACCATGTCATTATTGTTTGTACATAACAAAAATTTTACTGAATAAATGATAAGTGAACATATGAACCTTGTCTATTTTTCTACATCCCTCTCTCATTCTTCTCGTTCCGTTTCTCTCTCCCCCTCTGTCTGTCTCTCTCTTTGCACTATTCTGTCTCTTCTGCTTCTCTATCTGTCTCTCCACTATCTGCTGTATCTCATTCTCTCTGTGTCTCTGTTTCTGGTCTCTCTATCTCCCTTCTGCAACTCCCTCTGTGTGTGTGTGTGTGTGTGTGGTGTGTGGTGTGTGTGTGGTGTACCAAAGATGAAAAAAAATGGCCCCTTACTTAGGCACCCCCACAGGCCATGTACACCTCCTTCCTCATGCCACCCAAATGAAACAGGATGTGGCAAGACCCTGGGCAATAGTATATCTGAAACAAAGGACAACATTTTCATTCAATCATAATGCTTTTCAAAGCCTACCATATACAAATTTTCAGAATAGATGCAGTATCACTTGATAACATACTGTTTACTCATTCACATCTGCCTTCATCTATACTGTTCAGAAATATAACAATACAAGAAAGACAAACAAAGCAGTTTTGAATTTCATACTGGGGTCCAATGGAATCATAGAAAAACAAACTACACAAAGGCTAAGACACCACACACCAGACGTATGCATGCAATCGAAACACACACACAGATGCCACCACACACACACACACTCACACAGTTCCGACACTGCACATCAAAATATTCACCACACACACACATCAACACAGATGCCACACACACACACACACACACACACACACACACACACACACACACACGACACACACGCCAGATCGACACATACACCTGCAATATTACACACCCACAACATACAACACACCACTCATGTGTAAACATGCGCCGTTGCGAACAACACACCCACGCATGAAGAAAAGCGAAATTAACTTCATTGTCAACATATCGATCGCTTGAATACGGGAATTTTGTGGTGGATGGGCCTCAATTTTTACCCTTCACTCGATCGGTCTGCGTACGAAAAGTCGGGAACTTTTCGATCGGCATTTTCATAACATCACGAGAGCTCCTAACACATAAGACCAGTACCGTAGAAATTTTCATAGCACAATGCTTTACGTTTTAACTTTACTGTGACAAAGGAACGGTTCGGTGAATGTTACCTTAACCCCAACACCTCAAACATTCTTTCAGCCACACAACCAAAGCATCAGCTGCAGCCATGTCTTGTCCATGGTAGCACTCGAACCGTGCTAGAGCAACTCTCCCTTTCACGGGAAAGGACACACCGCGTGTTTCGCACGGGCACAGGCTGGCCCGCGTTGCGGCTGTATAATGATCTGGGTGTTACGCGCACCCACAAAGCAAGGATCTACTATGCCTGAAAGGCTCTTTGACAGAGTGGGTGTTTGTTGCACAACCGTGCGAAAATCGCTTTTAGTGATAGTTAATTTTTGCAATTTGACTAGCATGGGTGTGTGTGTACCCGTGCGAATCGCTTCGTGTAGTCACAGTCGTGATCCGGTAAAGGGTTAAAGAAGAAAGAATACGACAAAGACTACAAGATCTTGAACACGAGAATCAGCAAGACTAGAAGTGCAGACTACTAACCGAGACCAATTACAACTCAAGTGAATAAATAAAGACAACTATCAAAAATTTTATATGAAGACACGACACTAGCAGAAACGAAAACGAACGCTGTTTTAGAGAGAATGGAGTCACATTAGCAAGCGTATAACGGGCCTTAGGATTTGCATAAGTTACACTGGTGATGGCAATTACAGGCGGGTGTGGAGAGCAAAGTTCAGTGCCTCCGCCGCATCGCCTCCGCCTGATAATCAATGGGTAAAAAAACCAGCTTGATCATCTGCGAATTATTAAAAATTATCTGGTAAAGCTATAGACGCATTTACCAGGAATATTGGGGAGTATTGTCAGCTGGCTTTTGTCTACTCTTGCAAGCAAAGTAGTTGGCTTTATGGTCCGAGCACTTAGGGACATTAGTTCTCCAAATAGTTGGGTTAATATTTAGTAAAATAAAAGAAGGATAATCCTAGCCAGTTTTTAATCCCAGAACCAGCGCTGTCTATTTCATATTCATGGTCAACGCGAACAGAGTTCGGTGTCTTCAACACTTTGGCTTTGCCTGGGATGGAATGACTTAATTCTTGGGTGTTTGCTTACTGCATGCAAATTACTGGCTCAGAATTTATTTCGTTTTTTCCCAACTTCTGTTCATCGCCTGCTATAAGAATTTCATTATTATAGTTTATTATTAATCCTACCTGGAGTCTGAGGTCAGAAGGCAGCATGTATAAACCAGTGCCAACAGCAATCCTACTTACGATCTTGCGTATTGTAAAAACATTTGGTACCTTTCTATATTCTATTACTTGAAGTAAATCAACCTGTAAAATTAATGTCAGTCCTCTAAATTTGCTAAGTATTGTTTTTTGCGCGTGAAAAGGCCAGTAGAAGCGGATCAGTTTGCTTGATCTTGCCTGTGCATGCGACCTAGCAAACACCAAACGTAAGGAACAATAGTGTCGTTTATTCGGTCTCTTCCCTCTCGTATTAGTGCCCTTAGAAGTTCTAAGATAAATGTTGTCCATGCGTTTCATGCTCTATTGCTGAAAGGGACCCATGCCTGAACAGTTTGCTGAAAAAGAAAGTTTTGAAAGGAGGATGCCAGACAAGTTTTATACTTTCTGTGCGAGCCCCGAAATAAAGGTCGCCTAGACCATGATTATGAATCCAAGTTTGTCTAAAGCCTGTCTTGATGTAATATTAAATTCGTTACAGATCCTTTTAAAAGCTTCATGTCTATTATGTTGGCTGAGTGATTAAATGGTTTGTCAGTTGGTAATGCGCCTTGCAATTCAGCAGTCAAAATACGTCTGATGGTGTAATAGAAATGAAATCTGTACACTGACCTCACCAAAGTATCATGGTGATTTAAATGATCAGCATACGACACTCCACAACACCCAGTTGATGCGCAAACACAGCAAAGTGAAACTGGATCTGATCACATAACTACTGCATCGATGACTAAACCACGCTTTCTTGATGTGGTCGATTTCAATAGGGGGGTTTAAGATATCCGCCTTAATGGAGTACTCACCTTTTTATGAAAAGAGGCAGTCTGGGTCCAACAGCACTGTCAAGAGTATCAGTTGCTATCATTTTTAAGATTGTAGTTCGGCCCAACAGAATATTTTGCATCAAGTATATTTGAATGCACTCATTTTAATTTCGTTTCAAAAAAATGTTATTGAAACAATAACAACCCAAGACCGCCCTTCGTTTTTTAGAACATGCTTTGATAACGAATGCGGGGGCCAAAATGGTGCACATCATGAAATATTCTACAAAGTCGAAATGGTTTAATATAACAGATCCAAGAAAAATAATCAGTTCTAAAAGTTAATAAAGAAGGAAGGTAGTTAGCCGTTAACATACCTGATGGTTATTACGGGTTTTGTTCGCTAAAAAGAAAGCAATGAGTAATTTTTGGACATTACTCTCAAACTTAACAATGCAAATCTAAAAACAATTTGTAACCTTCAAACCTGAAGAAGATAGTAGGCAACATTACCTTTTTGATGGAGAGCTACAAAAATGTTAGCTTTGCAGATGACAATCATAGATTTAGAGTTTGTGCAAACAAAACTAGACTTATAGGGAGAAAACCCGCTCGATCTTGCATTACATTCCATTACATATTTTCATTGGAATGAGCTAGCACTGATGGAAACTATATGATTGGAAGCCCTCCAACCTGTTTAAGAGCTCTACCGTCGGGGAAAGAGCTGCATATTGCGGATTATGAATATATACAGTTCCCTAATTTACAGTTTTAAAAGATTATTTGTGGAGGGTCGATCATTTGTTATAAAATCAAACAAAACAGGGAAAGTCGTGAAAGTGATAACCTGCAAACATTGTTTTTGGCGCAATAAAATATACGTTACTAAAAAATAATGGTCGCGGTGGGCCAGAAAACCAGGAGTTACATTAGCGCCTGTAAGGTGTATAACCTTAGGTAATTAAAAGACCTTGCAGACTTCGGACTTTGAACCAGAATGTGAAATAGGCGCTTGTATGTCGTTTTGAGTACACTAAAGATGGGTGATTATAAACGCAAAGAGGTTTGGCGACAACAAAAAAATTTTTCCTAAACTAGAGCAACTGCGCAATCTAGAGGCAAAATGTTGGCCAGTATGAATATAAAATAGTTTCGAAAACCTTACCTTCAAATGGCACTTAAGAACCATAATTAGAATGGGACATAAAATTTGAATTCATAAGCCCATTTACATATATTAGCCGTCAAAAAAGTTTCAGAAAAGCAGACAACCTGCCCTTTACCTATAAGCTCTTAAAGCAGATACAATAGTCGGAAAGAGATTGATATACAAGCCGAATGGGAAAAAACAGTAAACATCCTCCACATAAGAGAAGCGGTTTAAAAGATGCTTCTACAAAATACAGTTCATGCCGCCATGAAACTAGGGGACACAACTTCACAATAATATTTGAAATTTCTGTCTTAAAAGATAAGGAGAGGTATGGGGTTGTGGCGGTTATTGACGGTCCTTTTTAAAGGAATTCTAATTAGCTGGCAAAACTTAGACGTTGACAGTCTTAAATTACTGTTGTCATTCTTCACAATGTGAGGATATTAATGTAATAACAACAAGCAAACTAAATCAATATTAGTCTAATAGAAAACAATCTACAGCACTGGGGGGGGGGGGAATTGGATTAATCTTATCACATTTAGGCCTTATATATATTATTATACTGAACAAGTTTTAGTGATAGTAAATTGTGCTTTGACGAGCATGGGTTGTGTGTACCCGTGCAAATCGCTTCCGTGTATCAAAGTGTGTCCGGTAAGTTAAAGAAAGATAAGACAAAGACTAAAGATCTTGAACAAGAGATCAGCAAGCTAAAGTGCGAACTTAACCGAGACCATTACGAACTCAAGTGAATAGAATAAGAGAAACTATCAAAAAAATTTATATGAAGACACGACACTAGCAGAACGAATACGAACGCTGTTTAGAGAGCATGGAGTCACATTAGCAAGCGTTATAACGGCCTTAGGATTTGCAATAAGTACACGGGATGTGGCTATTACAGGCGGTGGTGGAGAGCAAAGTTCGTGCCTCCGCCGCATCGCCTCCGCCTGATTAATCATGGGTAAAAAAACAGCTTGATCATCTTGCGAATTTATTAAAAAAATTAGCTGGTAAGCTAAGACGCTTTAACCAGGAATATTGGGGAGTATTGTCAGCTGGCTTTTGTCTACTGCAAGCAAAGTAGTTGGCTTTATGGCCGAGCACTTATGGACATTAGTTCTCTTAATAGTTTGGGTTAATATTTAGTAAAATAAAGAAGGAGTAATCCTGGGCCCAGTTAATCCAAGAACAAGCGCTGTCTTTTCATATTCATGGTCATCGCGAACAGAGTTCGGGTCTTCAACAGCCTTTGGGCTTTGGACCTCGGGGATTGGATGACTTAATCTTGGTGTTTGCTTACTGCTTGCAATATTACTGGCTCAGAATTTATTTCGTTTTTCCCAACCTTCTGTTCATCGCCTGCTATAAGAATTTCATTATTATAGTTTATTATTATTCCTACCTGGAGTCTGAGGTCAGAAGGCAGCATGTATAAACCAGTGCCAACAGCAAAGTCTACTTTCGATCTTGCGTATTGTAAAACATTTTGGTACCTTTCTATACTTGAAGGTAAATCAACTGTAGAATTAATGGCGTCCTCTAAATTTGCTAAGTATTGTTTTTGCGCGTCAAAGCCAGTAGAAGGATCAGTTATGCTTGATCTTGCCTGTGCTTGCGAACCTAGCAAACACCAAACGTAAGTACGAATAGAGTCGTTTATTCGTTCTATTCCCCGCTCTAGTTAGGCCCTTAGAAGTGTCTAAGATAAATGTTGTCCATGCTGTTTTATGCTCTTGCTGTAGGGACCCAGGCTGAACATTTTTTGCCTGAAAAGAAAGTTTTGAAAGGAGGATGCCAGTCATAGTTATACTTTCTGTGCGTGCCCCGAAAATAAAGGTCGCCTAGACCATGATTATGATCCAACGTTTGTCTAAAGCCTGTCTTGATTTAATATTAAATTCGTTACAGATCCTTTTTAAAAGCCTTCATGTCTATTATGTTGCTGAGTGGATTAAATGGTTTGTCATTTGGTAATGGCGCTTGCAATTCAGTCAAAATACGTCTGAAGGTGTAATAGAATGAAATCTGTACACTGACCTCACCAAAGGATCATGGTGATTTAAATGATCAGCATACGACACTCCACACCCAGTTGATGCGCAAAACACAGCAAAGTTTAACTGGTTCTGATAAAACTGCATCGGATGACTAAACCACGCTTTCTTGATGTGGTCGTTTTCAATAGGGGGGTTAAGATATCTGCTTAATGGAGTACTCACCTTTTTATGAAAAGAGGCAGTCTGGGTCACAGCAATGTCAAGAGTATCAGTTGCTATATTTTAAGATTGTAGTGCGGCCCAACAGAATATTTTGCATCAGTATATTTGAATGCACTCATTTTTATTTCGTTCAAAAAATGTTTGTAACAATAACAACCCAAGACCGCCCTTCGTTTTTAGAACATGCTATTGATAACGAATGCGGGGCCAAAATGGTTGCACTTCATGAAATATTCTACAAAGTCGTATGGTTTAATATAACTGAATCCAAGAAAAATAATGCAGTTCTAAAAGTTAATAAAGAAGGGAAGGTAGTTAGCCGGTTAACCATACCTGATGGTTATTACGGGTTTTGTTCGCTAAAAGAAGCAATGAGTAATTTTGACATTACTCTCAAACTTAACAATGCAAATCTAAAAACAATGTTAACATTCAAACCTGAAGAAGAAGTAGCACATTACCTTTTTGATGTAGAGCTAGCTAAAATGTTAGGCTTTGCAGATGACAATCATAGATTTAGAGTTGTGCCAAACAAAACTACTTATGAGGGAGAAAACCCGCTCGATCTTGCATTACATTCATTATTTTATGTTCATTTGGATGAGCTGAGCACTGATGAAAACTTATATGATGGAAGGCCCTCAACTGTTTTAAGAGCTCTTCCGTCGGGGAAAGCTGCATATTTGCGATTATGAAATTATACAGTCCCTAATTTACAGTTTAAAGATTAGTTTGTGGGAGGGTCGGATCATTTATTATAAAAATCAAAGACAAAACAGGGAAAGTCGTGAAATTGATAACCTGCACATTGTTTTGGAAATAAAATAATACGTTACTAAAAAATAATGTCGCGTGGGCCAGAAGAACCAGGAGTTACATTAGCGCCTGTAAGGTGTATAACCTTAGAATTAAAAGACCTTGCAGACGTTGCGGACTTTGAACAGAATGGTGAAATAGGCGCTTTGTATGGTTTTGAGTACACTAAAGATGGTGATTATAAACGCAAAGAGGTTGGCGCACAACAAAAAGTTTCCTAAACTAGAGCAACTGCGCAATCTAGAGGCAAATAATGTTGGCCAGTATGAATATAAAATAGTTCGAAAACCTGACCTCAAATGGCACTTAGAACCATATTTAGAATGGGACATAAAATTTGAATTCATAAGCCCATTTACATATTTTAGCCGTCAAAAAAGTTTCAGAAAAGCATCAACTCTGGCCCTTTACATGTAAGTCTTATGCCAGATGACAATAGTCGGAAAGAGATTGAAATAAAGCCGTATGGGAAAAAACAGTACATCCTCCACAGAAGAGAAGCGGTTTTAAAAGATGCTTCTACAAAATTACAGTTCATGCCGCAAATGAAATTAGGGGACACGTTCACAATAATATTTGAAATTTCTGTCTTAAAAGATAAGGAGAGGGATGGGGTTGTGGGCGTTAGTGACGTCCTTTTTAAAGGAATTCTAATTAGCTGGCAAAACTTAGACGTTGACAGTCTTAAAGTTACTGTTGTCATTCTTCACAATGGTGAGGATATTAAGGTCATAACAACAAGCAAACAAAATCAATATTAGTCTAAATAGAAACAATCTTACAGCACTGAATTGGATTAATCTTACACATTTAGGCCTTATAGGATTTTATTATACTGAACAAGTTTTGACAGAGAGCATGATAAAAACAATAACTGGATTAGATTAAATTCTAGTATAAAACTATGGAGCAGTTAAACTTTATGACAAAAACTCCTCATTCTCATTGATTTGTGGGCAGACTGGTTGTGGAAAAACAATATTTATCCTCGACCTGTTACAAACAGTTTATCGCTATAATTTTAATCATATTGTGATTTTCTGCCCAACACTTAAATGGAACAAAGCATATCATAATAGAAGGTTTATATGGACTGATGATAACATATTTTTAGTTAATCCTAGCAATAAACTGAGTGAGTGTCTAGAACAGTTTTATAGACTGTTTGAAGGAACGCAGACACTATTTATTATAGATGACTGTTCGGCAGAAAGAGACATAGTTAAAAAGAGAAACACTTTGTCGAAACTAGCTTTCAGTGGAAGACATGCTGGAATAAGTGTGTGGATTTTATGTCAAAAATATAACTCAGTTTTAAAAGACTTTAGAGAACAGTTAAAGACTGTAGTTCTATTTCACATGAAAGACAGAGACTCATTTGAAGAATGTTTGCGCGAAAATGATGTTATTGAAAATGACCAGAAAAACATAGGATTAAACAAAAACTGAAATCTAAAAAGTTTAGTAAATTAGTATTAAAAACGGATAACCCTGCACAGTATGTTTGTTTGTAAATAATCGTTATTTTTTGGTTATTGACGCCTTACTTGTAATATGCGCTTGCGTGTGTGTGTGTGTGTGTCTGCCCGCCTCTCTGTCTGTCTGTCTGTCTCTCTCTCTGTCTCTCTCTTCTCTGTCTGTCTGCCGGTAATTCTCTCTCTCTCTCTTCCGCCACAGGAAAAGGCTGCTTTTAGGCCACTTTTGCCCAAAAAACTCGGTGGAGGGTGAAAGTGGCTTAGAATGAAGGTTTTCCTGTTCTCTACTGCCGCTAGGACGGCAGTGGAGCCGGCACATCACTGACATTGCCTGCGGGAAGGACGGAGAGGGAGAAGCGTGGACAGTTCAGAAACACAACCAGGATCACAGAGAGAGAGAGAGAGAGAAAAGGGAGAGAGGGGAATACAAGACAGACAAGACAATTCTTTATTTACGAGGATAATGATAAGCCTGATGTGCTTTTTTTTACATCCAGTCCTCGCCCTGAGTAGGGGTCAACAATGTAAAATTAAGATGAGGTAAAGCAAGCATGCAAAAAGTGACTAGAACTACAGTATGATGCGGTTTTAAAAAAATAAATAAATAAATAAAATAAATGGTTTAGAAAATAAAAGGAGAGAGAGAGAGAAGAGGAGGGGAGAGAGAGAGAGAGAGAGAGGAGGAGCCCAGGAGCGAGGGAGTGCGGCAGGGAAAGGCTACAGAGAGGAGAGAGAGAGGGAGGAAAAGGGGAGAGATGAAAAGAGAGAGAGAGGAGAGAGAGGAGAGGCGAGAGCGAGAGAGGAGTGGTGGAAAAGAGCATGTTTAGAACAATTTGACGATCAAAAAATTCCAGAGAGATACAAGACAATCGATTTTGAAGCACCAGGGGAAAAAACGAAAATATAGCACAAATGGGGGGGAAAAATGCATAATGATAGCCCAGTCACCACGGGAAGAGGGGGGGGGGGGGGTATCATATAGATAATAAATCAAGTCATTCCAGCAGAGGAGTGAGAGAGAGAGGGGGGGGGGGGACACTTAATTCAATAAACATGTCCATGTCATTTCCCTTTCCCTTTCCCAATAAAACATCATGTTCATGTCACTTCCCTTCCAATAACATCATTTTCCATGTCACTTCCTTCCTTCAATAAACATCATGTCCATGTCACTTCCTTCCTTCACTAAACATCATGTCCATGTCACTTCTTCAATAAACATCTGTCCATGTCACTTCCTTCAACTAAACATCATGTCCAATGTTATTTCCCTTTCTCCTTCAAATAAACATCATGCCCATGTCACTTCCTTCAATAAACATCATGTTCATGT
Source organism: Conus ventricosus (assembly GCA_018398815.1). Lineage (NCBI taxonomy): Eukaryota > Metazoa > Mollusca > Gastropoda > Neogastropoda > Conidae > Conus > Conus ventricosus. The sequence goes on along the minus strand of JAFLJL010014097.1, from coordinate 2,264 downwards.
CACTTCCTTCAATAAACATTGTCCATGTCACTTCCTTCAATAAACATCATGTCCAATGTCACTTCCATACTTCAATAAAACATCATGTCCATGTCACTTCCTTCAATAAACATCATGTCCTTTGTCATTTTCCTTCAATAAACATCATGTCCATGTCACTTCCTTCCTTCAATAAACATCATGCCCATGTCACTTCCTTCAGTAAACATCATGTCCATGTCACTTCCTTCCTTCAATAAACATCATGTCCATGTCACTTCCTTCAATAAACATCATGCCCTTTGTCATTCCTTAAATTTAAACATCATGGCCCATGTCATTTCCCCTTCAATAAACATCATGTTCATGTCACTTCCTTCCTTCACCAAAATCATGTCCATGTCACTTCCTTAAATAACATCTTTGTCCATGTCACTTCCTTCAATAACATCATGTCCATTGTCACTTCCCTTCAAAAAAACATCATGTCCATGTCACTCCTTCAAAAAACATCATGTCCATGGTCACTTCCTTCATTCCCAAACCATCATGGCCATGTCATTTCCTTCAATAAACATCATGTCCTTGTCATTTCCCTTCAATAAACATCATGTCCTTGTCTTTTTCCTTAAATTTAAACATCATGTCCATGTTACTTCCTTCTCTAAACATCATGTCCATGTTTACTTCCTCAATAAACATCATGTCCACGTCACTTCCTTCAATAAACATCATGTCCATGTCACTTCCTTTCCATCAATAAACATCATGTCCATGTCACTTCCTTCAATAAACATCATGTCCATGTCACTTCCTTCCTTCAATAAACATCATGTCCATGTACTTCCTTCCTTCAATAAACATCATGTCCATGTCACTTCCTTCCTTCACTAAACATCATGTCCATGTCACTCCCTTTCCCTTCACTAAACATCATGTCCATGTCACTTCCTTCCTTCAATAAACATCATGTCCTGTCACTTCCTTCCTTCAATAAACATCATGTCCATGTCACTCCCTTCCTTCACAAAAACATCATGTCCATGTCACTTCCTTCCTTCATCAAACATCATGTCCATGTTATTTCCCTTTCCCTTCAATAAACATCATGTCCATGTCACTTCCTTCAATAAACATCTGTCCAGTTACTTTCCTTCCTTCAATAAACATCATGTCCATGTCACTTCCTTCAATAAACATCATGTCCATGTACTTTCCCTTCAATAAACATCATGTCCATGTCACTTCCTTCAATAAACATCATGTCCATGTCACTTCCTTCAATAAACATCATGTCCATGTCACTTCCTCCTTCAATAAACGTCATGTACATGTCACTTCCTTCAATAACATCATGTTCATGTCACTTTCCTTCCTTCAATAAACAGCATGTCCATGTCACTTCCTTCAAAAAAACATCATGTCCATGTCACTTCCCTTCAATAAACATCATGTCCATGTCACTCCTTCCTTCAATAAACATCATGTCCATGTCACTTCCTTCCTTAAATAAACATCATGTCCATGTCCATTTCCCTTTCCTTCAATAAACATCATGTCCTTTGTCACTTCCTTCACTAAAAAATCATTCCATGTCACTTTCTTTACAAAAACATCATGTCCATGTCACTTCTTCACAAAACGTCTTGTCCATGTCACTTCCTTCAATAAACTTTCAAATCTCGATGTCACTTCCTTGCGTAAATAAACATCATGTCCATGTCACTTCCTTCAATAAACTTTAAATGTCACTTCATTCCTTCAATAAACATCGGGGTCCATGTCACCCCTTCCCTCAATAATCACATGCCCATGTCACTTTCTTCAATAAACATCATGTCGATCTCATTTCCTTCAATAAACATCATGTCCATGCACTTCCTTCCTTCACTAAACACCATGTCTATGTCACTTGCTTCAGTAAACATCATGTCCAGTCACTTTTTCAATTTAAACGTCAGGGTCCATGTCTTTTCCCTTCAATAAACATCATGTCCATTTTCACTTCCTTCCTTCAATAACATCATGTCCATGGTCACTTCCTTCCTTCAATAAACATATTGTCCATGTCACTTCCTTCAATAAACATCATGTCCATGTCACTTCCTTCCTTCAATAAACATCATGTCCATGTCACTTCCTTCAATAAACATCATGTCCACGTCACTTCTTCCTTCACCAAACATCATGTCCATTCACTTCCTTCAAAAACATCATGTCCATGTCACTTCCTTCATTAAACATCATGTCCATGTCACTCCTTCAATAAACATCATGTCCACGTC
>JAFLJL010014096.1:0-14883 GCA_018398815.1 Conus ventricosus | reverse complement strand
ACCTAGGAGTTACATTTTAGCGAGTTTCCCTTCCCTTTGACATTTTTCCCCCCCCCCCCCCCCCCCCCCCCCCCCCCCCCCCCCTTGGAGACTACAAGCTTGCTGAAGGCTCGTTGTGAGAAGCATTTATTTTTCCCCATTCCCGCTCAAGCATGTACAGTTAGTTAGGCAGAATGATCTACCACTGCAGATATGAATGCTTATCTCCCTTATTTCATCAATCTCAGACATAAGAGCAAGCTTTCTTTATATTCAATATATGCATGTTTAGGATAAGATAATGTTGCTTATAGCCCAGCCGACCGCAGAGGGCCACATCAGGGCTGATATGCATGTTTAAATGCATATATATATATATATATGTTTAAATGCATACATATATATTATATATATATATATATATATATATATATATATATATATATATATAATATATATATATATGGGTGTGCGCGAGCGAGCGTGTGTGTGGAGGGTCTATGGGTGTGTATTTTGCCTTGCATGCAACAGTTGTTGACCTCCTTTTACTAAATTGGTGTTCACTATCAACGACATTTCATTTTACTTGATGCGAGGCTTTTACTATTGTACCGTGGCTGATGAAGCTTTTAACAGCGAAAATTTGTAAAACACAAGTCTGAGACATGAACCGACTGTTGTTTTTATTCTTGTATTTACTGTCTCCATTTTTACTTCAGTGTGCTCTACGAGGTGCGGAGCTCAGGACAACAAGACAGCATCATTTTCAACTATATATATATATATATATATATTATATATATATATATATATATATATATATATATAATATATATGTGTGTGTGTGTTTGTGTGCATGTATGCACATACACGCACACTTGCGTGTGTTGCCTTGGCTTAAGGCTGTGTCAGGCTAATTGACATAGGCTAGAACACCAAGGCTACATCAAAATGTTGTTATGCTCTGCATAGTTATGCGGGGATTGTCTTCAGTTGTGACAAGCTCCTAGCATAACATTATCAGTCTCTAAAATCCCCCGAAGTCGGAGTGTGGCTGCCCATGTGGCGGGGTAATCAAAAACGGTCACACACGTAATGTTCTCATCCCCAGCTGATGCATTTGTACCATAGTGTTCAAGTACTTCGGCTGTTTGGATGATCCCTGGAGTCTTTTAGCCAGGGTACGACAACAACAACAACAACTTGCGTGTGTGTATATCTTATGTTCCTCCTGATATTTCGCCCGTTTTATGTTTCCTTTCAAAGGGAACAGTAATGCAAAGTTGGAGGACTATGTGACAGATTGCATACTAATCTATAATAACATGCATGTGTTGTTGCATATCTATGTCACAGATTGCATACTAATCTATAATAATGTGCATGTGTTGTTGCATATCTATGTCACAGATTGCATACTAATCTATAATAATATGCATGTGTTGTTGCATATCTTTGTCACAGATTGCATACTAATCTATAATAATGTGCATGTGTTGTTGCATATCTATGTCATAGATTGCATACTAATCTATAATAACGTGCATGTGTTGTTGCATATCTATGTCACAGATTGCATACTAATCTATAATAACGTGCATGTGTTGTTGCATATCTATGTCACAGATTGCATACTAATCTATAATAATGTGCATGTGTTGTTGCATATCTATGTCACAGATTGCATACTAATCTATAATAATGTGCATGTGTTGTTGTATATCTATGTCACAGATTGCATACTAATCTATAATAATGTGCATGTGTTGTTGCATATCTATGTCACAGATTGCATACTAATGTGCATGTGTTGTTGCATATCTATGTCACAGATTGCATACTAATCTATAATAATGTGCATGTGTTGTTGCATATCTATGTCACAGATTGCATACTAATCTATAATAATGTGCATGTGTTGTTGCATATCTATGTCACAGATTGCATACTAATCTATAATAATGTGCATGTGTTGTTGCATATCTATGTCATAGATTGCATACTAATCTATAATAACGTGCATGTGTGTTGCATATCTATGTCACAGATTGCATACTAATCTATAATAACGTGCATGTGTTGTTGCATATCTATGTCACAGATTGCATACTAATCTATAATAATGTGCATGTGTTGTTGCATATCTATGTCACAGATTGCATACTAACTATAAATATGCATGTGTTGTTGCATATCTATGTCACAGATTGCATACTAATCTATAATAACATGCATGTGTTGTTGCATGTCTATGTCACAGATTGCATACTAATCTATAATAACGTGCATGTGTTGTTGCATATCTATGTCACAGATTGCATACTAATCTATAATAACGTGCATGTGTTGTTGCATATCTATGTCACAGATTGCATACTAATCTATAATAATGTGCATGTGTTGTTGCATATCTATGTCACAGATTGCATACTAATCTATAATAATGTGCATGTGTTGTTGCATATCTATGTCACAGATTGCATACTAATCTATAATATGCATGTGTTGTTGCATAAGATAAGATAAGATAATGTTGCTTATAGCCCAGCCAACCGCAAAGGGCCACATCAGGGCTGTGACCACGTAAAATCAACTCACTAGTCATTAAAAAAAAAAAAAAAAAAAAAAAACCAACCTTTCACACATCTTTTTAAATGACAACATCTAGAAACGCACCAGAAACTTTGTTAAAAATCTTTCTTTCGTAAAATCTTAAATCAGATGAAAAATGTTAATCTCTCTCAAGAACTCAAGGATCACGTCAGGCGGGACATCCCTGAACAGGATCTTCATGGACTCCGCCGTAAAATGTTTGTGTCTCACATCGTGCAAGTCCCAACACTCTAAAAGAACATGTTTCATTGTGAGTGGTGCATGACATGGAATGCACCACGGAGCTTCTTCACTCTTTAAAAGGTAAGCATGGGTAAAATACGAATGGCCGGTGTGCAGCCAGCACAGAACCGTTTCCTCTTTACGACCTCCCGACGTAGATGGGAGGAAGTCCTTAAGGTTTGGACGGATCTGAAAGAGTTTGTTATTCGTCTGTGTGTTCCAATCCTCCTGCCAGAGGTCTCTCACATAATCGTTAATTTTGGGTTTCACATCTGAGCAGGGGATATAAGTGTTGGACAGTTTCTCTCTTGTGGCGTTCTTGGCTAAACGATCAACCATTTCGTTCCCGCCGATGCCAACATGACCAGGAACCCAAGCAAGAGTAATGTTGTAACCGTCCGCCTTCAACTTACTAAAAAGTTCAAAAAATAGTAAAAGTTCTGGATGCTGAAGGTTGCGGCCAGCTATGGCCTCCAAAGCTGACAGCGAATCCGACAGAACCAGAAAGTCCCTCTTTGAAGAATGTGAGATTATCTTCAAAGCCAAAACCAGAGCAGTAAGTTCAGCAGAATAGACAGAAGCATCTGAATGAATATGTTCCAACAGTATCTGAGAAGGAGCCCCAGGGCAATAGGCTGCACAGGCCACTCCGTCTTCAGACTTGGAACCGTCAGTGAAAACTTTTTGACAGGATGGAAATTTCAAACAGAGCTCAGCATACAATGCCGTGTACGCCAGAGAGCTGGTAGACTCCTTGCGAAAAGCTGCAAGATCAAAACGAATCTCTGGTGTGAAAAAGGTCCACGGTGGTTGATCCGGAAACTTGGAAAATCAGATACTACACCTAGGTCTAGACCTGCATTCCGCACGTGAGGCTGCATACGAAGACCAAACGGCGGAATACATTTAGGGTTGTTTTCAAACTTACTTTGGAACGGAGGGTCAAAGACACAGTCATAGGCAGGGTTTTCTGGTTCCGAGAACAGTCTGATATAATAATTCAAAGATAGTTTCAGCCTGCGGTTGGACAGTGAAGGTTCAGCCGCCTCTGCGTACAGGCTGTACACAGGGGTGGTGCGGAACGCTCCAAGACAGAGACGAAGCCCTTGATGGTGGATAGGGTCCAAGAGTTTGAGGTAAGATGATCTCGCGGAGCCGTACACAGCACAACCGTAGTCCAGTTTGGAACGGACCAGGGCTCTGTAGAGGTGCAACAAAGTTTTCTTATCAGCGCCCCAGTCGGTGTGTGCTACGACCCGCAGAATATTCAGTGCCCTCTGGCAAGCAGTTTTGAGGTGTTTGATGTGGCTGAGAAAGTTAAGTTTTTGGTCAAAAATGACTCCCAGAAATTTGGCCTCTTTAACAGCTGGAATGGGAGATTTCCCTACTTGAAGTTCAGGATCTGGAAAAAAACTGACGGAAATTATGGAAGTGAATACACTGCGTTTTTGTTGGAGAAAAGGTGAAAACCGTTTTCATCCGCCCACCGATGGATTTTATCTACGCAAAGCTGGAGCCTGCGCTGGACACTCGGGTACAGGCTTCCAGTTGCGTAGACAGCAAAATCATCCACAAACAATGAGCAGTCTGAACCCTGCTGAACTGATTTCACAATGTTGTTGATTTTAATACTAAAGAGGGCAGGAGACAGCATGCTCCCCTGTGGAACACCCAACTCCTGCTCGTGGACATCAGAGAGAGTGGTGCCAACCCGGACCTGAAACTGTCGTTCTGCCAAAAAATTTTGAATAAAAAGCGGAAGATGACTCGAAAACCCAGATCGTGGAGATCATGAAGTATCCCCGACTTCCAGGTGGTATCGTAGGCCTTCTCTAAGTCGAAAAAAATTGCCACTGCATGCTGTCTGTTCAAAAAAGCGTTCCTAAGTTTAGATTCCAGACGAATCAAATGGTCAACTGTAGACCGATGTTTGCGGAAACCACACTGTTCTTTCGCCAAAAGGCCATCGGTTTCGAGTTTCCACATGAGCCTAGCATTGACCATTTTTTCCATCAATTTACAAACACAGCTGGTCAAAGCTATGGGACGGTAGTTTGATGGGTTAGAAAGATCTTTTCCAGGTTTGGGAATTGGAATAATGAGGGCTTTCCGCCAAGAAGGTGGAAAGAAACCAGTAGTCCACACATGGTTGTATACTTGTAGCAGGATGTTCAGACCTATTGGCGGAAGATGTTTCAAGAGTTGATAATGGATTTCATCTAGACCTGGAGAGGAATCGCTGCAAGAGAGTAAGGCAGATTTCAGCTCGTTTAACGTGAAAGGAAGATTGTAGTCTTCCATGTTGTCTGACGAAAAGTTGCAGGGTGATTTTTCTTTTAGGGCTTTGTTTTGACAAAAGTGGCTGATTTATTAGAAGAGGAGGAATTATTTTCAATGGTTGAAGCAAGCAGATTAGCAACTGCTTTCTTCTCTGTTATTAAAGAGTCAGCAAACTTGAGATGGTTCACAGTGGGACAGGTGTTCTTCCCTTTGATTTTTTTAATTATGTTCCACACTTTTGTCTTGGAAGTTTTCGACGTCAGCCTGGAGCAGAAACTTCTCCAGGACCGACGTTTACTGATTTTAAAAGTGTCTCTCGATTTAGCACGGAGTTTCTGATGGGCTCGAGCGTTGGAACCCGAAGGTCGATGGTACACCTGACGCTGAGCCCGTTTGCGAGATAAGATAAGATAATGTTGCTTATAGCCCAGCCGACCGCAAAGGGCCACATCAGGGCTGTCATCACGTTAAAATCAACTCACCAGTCATTTAGAGAAAAAAAAAAAAAAAAAAAAAAAAAAAAAACCCAACTTTCACACATCTCGTTAAATGACCTCGTCTACAAACGCACCAGAAACTTTGTTAAAAATCTTTCGGCCGTAAAATCTTAAATCAGATGAAAAATGTTAATCTCTCTCAAAAACTCAAGGATCACGTCAGGCGGGACATCCCTGAACAGGATCTTCATGGACTCCGCTGTAAAATGTTTGTGTCGCACATCGTGCAAGTCCCAACACTCTAAAAGAACATGTTTCACTGTGAGTGGCGCATGACATGGAATGCACCACGGAGCTTCTTCACTCTTTAAAAGGTAGAATGGGTAAAATACGAATGGCCGGTGTGCAGCCGGTACAGAACCGTTTCCTCTTTACGACCTCCCGACGTAGATGGGAGGAACTCCTTAAGGTTTGGACGGATCTGAAAGAGTTTGTTATTCGTCTGTGTGTTCCAATCCTCCTGCCAGAGGTCTCTCACATAATCGTTAATTTTCGTTTTCACATCTGAGCAGGGGATATAAATGGTGGACAGTTTCTCTCTTGTGGCGTTCTTGGCTAAACGATCAACCATTTCGTTCCTGCCGATGCCAACATGACCAGGAACCCAAGCGAGAGTAATGTTGTAACCGTCCGCCTTCAACTTGCTAAAAAGTTCAAAAAAAAGTAAAGTTCTGGATGCTGAAGGTTGCGGCCAGCTATGGCCTCCAAAGCTGACAGCGAATCCGACAGAACCAGAAAGTCCCTCTTCGAAGAATGCGAGATTATCTTCAAAGCCAAAACCAGAGCGGTAAGTTCAGCAGAATAGACAGAAGCATCGGAATGAATATGTTCCAACAGTATCTGAGAAGGAGCCCAGGGCAGTAGGCTGCACAGGCCACTCCATCTTCAGACTTGGAACCGTCAGTGAAAACTTTTTGATAGAATGGAAATTTGGAACAGAGCTCAGCATACAATGCCTTGTACATCAGAGAGCTGGTAGACTCTTTGCGAAAAGCTGCAAGATCAAAACAAATCTCTGGTGTGAAAAAGGTCCACGGAGGTTGATCCGGAAACTTGGAAAAATCGGACACAACTCCTAGGTCTACACCTGCATTCCGCACGTGAGGCTGCATACGGAGACCAAACGGCGGAATACATTTTGGTTGTTTTCAAACTTACTTTGGAACGGAGGGTCAAAGACACAGTCATAGGCAGGATTCTGCGGTTCTGAGAACAGTCGGATATAATAATTCAAAGACAGTTTCAGCCTGCGGTTGGACAATGAAGGTTCACCCGCCTCTGCGTACAGGCTGTACACAGGGGTGGTGCGGAACGCTCCAAGACAGAGCGAAGCCCTTGATGGTGGATAGGGTCCAAGAGTTTGAGGTAAGAGGGTCTTGCGGAGCCGTAGACAGCACAACCGTAGTCCAGTTTGGAACGGACCAAGGCTCTGTAGAGGTGCAGCAAAGTTTTCTTATCAGCGCCCCAGTCAGTGTGCGCTACGACCCGCAGAATATTCAGTGCTTTCTGGCAAGCAGTTTTGAGGTTTTTAATATGGCTGAGAAAGTTGAGTTTCTGGTCAAAAATGACTCCCAGAAATTTGGCCTCTTTAACAGCTGGAATGGAAGATTTCCCTACTTGAAGTTCAGGATCTGGGAAAAACTGACGGAAATTATGGAAGTGAATACACTGCGTCTTTGTTGGAGAAAAGGTGAAACCGTTTTCATCCGCCCATCGATGGATTTTATCTACGCAAAGCTGGAGCCTGCGCTGGACACTCGGGTACAGGCTTCCAGCTGCGTAGACAGCGAAATCATCCACAAACAATGAGCAGTCTGAACCCTGCTGAACTGATTTCACAATGTTGTTGATTTTAATACTAAAGAGGGCAGGAGACAGTATGCTCCCCTGGGAACACCCAACTCCTGCTCGTGGACATCAGAGAGAGTGGTGCCAACCCGGACCTGAAACTGTCGTTCTGCCAAAAAATTTTGAATAAAAAGCGGAAGATGACCCCGAAAACCCAGATCGTGGAGATCATGAAGTATCCCGACTTCCAGGTGGTATCGTAGGCCTTCTCCAAGTCGAAGAAAATTGCCACTGCATGTTGTCTGTTTAAAAAAGCGTTCCTAAGTGTAGATCCAGACGAATCAAATGGTCAACTGTACTACGATGTTTGCGGAAACCACACTGTTCTTTCGCCAAAAGGCCATCGGTTTCGAGTTTCCACATGAGCCTAGCATTGACCATTTTTTCCATCAATTTACAAACACAGCTGGTCAAAGCTATGGGACGGTAATTTGAAGGATTAGAAAGATCTTTTCCAGGTTTGGGAATTGGAATAATGAGAGCTTTTCGCCAAGAGGGTGGAAAAAACACTGTAGTCCACACATGGTTGTAGACCTGTAGCAGTATGTTCAGACCTTCTAGCGGAAGATGTTTCAACAGCTGATAATGGATTTCATCTATACCTGGAGAGGAATCGCTGCAAGAGAGTAAGGCAGATTTCAGCTCGTTTAAACGTGAAAGGAAGATTGTAGTCTTCCATGTTGTCGGATGAAAAGTTGCAGGGTGATTTTTCTTTTAGGGCTTTGTTTTTGACAAAAGTGGCTGATTTATTAGAAGAGGAGGAATTCTTTTCAATGGTTGAAGCAAGCAGATTAGCACCTGCTTTCTTCTCTGTTATTAAAGAATCCGAAAACTTGAGATGGTTCACAGTGGGACAGGTGTTCTTCCCTTTGATTTTCTTAATGATGTTCCACACTTTTTTCTTGGAAGTTTTCGATGTCAGCCTGGAGCAGAAGCTTCTCCAGGACCGACGTTTACTGATTTTAAAAGTGTGTCTTGATTTGGCACGGAGTTTTTGATGGGCTCGAGCGTTGGGACCCGAAGGTCGATGGTATACCTGACGCTGAGCTCGTTTTCGGACTTTGGAAATTTGTTGGCAATCTGAATCAAACCAGGGTGTTTTTGGCATATTGAAGTTTGTCGGAAGACACTGGAATACAGGCTTTAGCACATTTAATCATAGTATTAGTCAGAGATTCTGCTGGGTCGGACTCTGACGAAAATCAGTGTCCTGGAACTCCTTAGAAACAGTGGCTGCAAATAGATCCCAGTTTGCTTTCTTATAATTTAGATGCTGAGAGACAGAGACGTGTTCAGTTAATACAGGTTGTAGAAGGACAGGGAAATGGTCACTTCCGTGCAGATCGTCATGGACAGACCACTCATAGTCCAGGACCAGCTAGGGGTCACAGACCGACCAAATCTAAACACGAAAGTGAACCTGTGGAAGAGTGGAGGTAAGTTGCAGATCCGTCGTTCAGACAACAACAAATCCAAGTCTGAAAGGACATCCTCAATCAGCAGACCTCTGGGTGACGTACCGGCACTACCCCAAAGAGGATTGTGACCGTTAAAGTCACCCAACAGCAAAAAAGGTCGAGGAAGTTCTCCTATCAGACTGACAAGGTCCTGACGACAAACCGGGACAGAAGGTGGGAGATAAAGAGAACAGATTGTCACAGTCTTGTGGAGAGTGACTCTCGCAGCTACAGCCTGAAGGGAGGTAGACAGAGCGACAGGACTATACAGCAGAGTTTTGTGTATGAGAAGGGCAACATCGCCCGACAGTCCTAACGTAGATGGTTGTGCAGGTTTTGAAAGAATATTAAAGCCAGAAAGAGTAAAGGTCTTCTGGCTTTGAATTTGAGTTTCCTGAAGAGCCACAACGGAAGGTTTTAGAGATTGACACAGAAGCTGCAGCTCCTCAAAGTTTGAATTTAGACCACGGATATTCCAATGGAATATTTGTACTATCCATGGTGCAGAGGCGAAAAGGAGAGAAATCAGGTCATCTCCTCTTCAACGTCCGCTTCCAATGGAGTGAATTTATTTTGCAATTTGACTGGACTATGTTGGTCTTCAGACCTGCTGGCAGACTTGCCAACAGGCGAAGAAGGTCTGGATTTGGGAGATGGTGGAGGTTTCTTCTTCAACTCCACCATCTCCACACTGGGTTGTTGAACTCCCTTGCCCGCACGGGCACTGGACATGGGAGTTCGAGGTGCGGGTGCTGGTTTTTTCATCTGCCCAGCAGCAGATGTTGTAGACTGTGGGCAGTCTGAGGGGTGGCGGATTTTTTGCCTCCACCAGGGCAGTCTTTTTGGGTTGGAAGGTGGTGGACTTGCTACCACCAGAACTGACAGATCTTACTTGCAATGTCTTCGAGAACATGAATCATCAGTCTGGCAGCAGACTGACCGAGTAGGAACTATGGGAGCTTTCTTGACAGCCGAAGCATAGGAAGAAGCTGTCGGCGTCTGACTGCCCACAACCTGTTTCCGGGCTTCAAAAAATGAGATCTTCTTTTCCGTTTTAACTCGTTGTATAGCAGATTCTTGAATCCAAGGGGACAGTTTCGTGAAGAGGAGGGATGGTCGCCACCGCAGTTAGCACAATGTGCCGGATCATGACACGGCCCATCATGGGTTGCCTTGCAGCAAATACCACATACCTCCTGCCCAGAACAAGCGGTCCCTGACATGGCCAAACCTCTGGCACCTGAAGCACCTCAATGGGACGGCACATATAGCTGAACATGAACATTTAGGTAACCAACTTTGATGACCGGAGGCAGCACAGGGCTGCAGAAGGTCAGAAAGAGGGTGTTGGTGGCCACTCTCTCTGAACCCTTCCTGACCGTCACCCTGCGCACCTCCGTCACACCCTGGGACGCCAGCTCCGTTTTTATTTCTGCCTCTGAAACACCCGTTAGATCTCTGCATCGAATCACACCTTTGGATGAATTTAATTGTTTGTGGGGAGTTACCCTGATCTCCCTGTCCACAAGTTTTGTTGCTTTCTGCAGCTGTTCAGATTGTTTTTGTGATTTGCTTTGAATGAGAAATGAGCCATTCCTCAACCTCTTGATGGACCGAGGGTCGCCTGCTATTCCTTGAAAACCCTTTGAATGGCAAACGGGCTCAGAGCTGAAAAGGGGTCTTTCCTGCTCCGTCCCCTCCATCACGAGCCAGGAAGCCCAAAAACCTGTCTTCTGTCGAACTTCGGTATCGGAGTCACTATCTGTATGACAATCCCCTGAAATAGGGATGCTGCCTTCCTCTTCCTTTTGGGGGGAATGTTTTTTTAAAGAAGTCATATTTAGTTTATTGTGATTCATCTCTCCCTTACCCACCCACCTTGGAGTCCAACTAAGGGGCCAGGGCCAAGAAACCAATGTCTTGACCCTTCCAGGCTTCGGGAGAGACATACGACACACAGACACCACCAACCCTATCCCCCTGATCATGCTCAACTCCCGGGGACAGAGAGCTGAGCACTGCAGGGGTTCACATGGCCAGCAGGGGAACTGCTTGTCTTGACCCAGCCCCAAGAAGGGGAGCCGATTAGTACACCCGGGCCAAAGTGTACTCCCTGTCTAGGAGAGGTCCGAGCCAAAGTGATGTGTTGAGAGCGCTGGCCCTCTCAATCACCAGGATCTCATTCCCCTCCGACACAGGTCGCACCGCACGGCAAACGCGGCGGATCTTAAGGAGACCACAGAGAGAAAAGGAGTGTGGAAAAGAAGACTTGAAGGGGAGACGAAGATAGAAAAGGGCCAAATAAAGGCAGAAAACAAGAAAAGGAGAAAGGCGGGTTACTCTTAGTCAGGATCCTCACCCTTAGCCTATCTGACATGGGAAGCCCTACCAGGGGCATCAACTCCTTACCACGTTACGCTTAGGCCAAACAGCATCTGCACCTCTCAGGCCTAGAAGCAGTGTGAAAAAAACAGCCTATCTCCAAGTATTGATGCCCCCCGCCAGCAAAGCCTAAGGGATCACTGGACCACGCAAACCCTCCGACCACGACAAGGTCGCAACCCCCGGGCCCCCTTTTGCGAACTTTGGAAATTTGTTGCAGTCTGAATCAAACCAGGGTGTTTTTGGCATTTGAAGTTTATCGGAAGACACTGGAATACAGGTTTTAGCACACTTGACCACAGTGTTAGTCAGTGATTCTGCTGGGTCTGGACTCTGAAAAAAATCAGTGTCCTGGAATTCTTTAGAAATAGTGGCTGCAAATAGATCCCAGTTTGCTTTCTTATAATTGAGATGTTGAGAGACAGAGACGTGTTCAGTTAGTACGGGTTGTAGAAGGACAGGAAAATGGTCACTTCGTGCAGATCGTCATGGACAGACCACTCATAGTCCAGGACCAGCGAGGGGTCACAAACCGACAAATCTAGACACGAAAGTGAACCTGTGGAAGAGTGGAGATAAGTTGCAGATCCGTCGTTCAGACAACACAAATCCAATTCTGAAATGACATCCTCAATTAGCAAACCTCTGGATGACGTACTGGCACTACCCCAAAGAGGATTGTGACCGTTAAAGTCACCCAACAGCAAAAAAGGTCGAGGAGGTTCTTCTATCAGACTGACAAGGTCCTGACGACAAACCGGGACAGAAGGTGGGAGATAAAGGGAACAGATTGTCACAGTCTTGTGGAGAGTGACTCTCGCAGCTACAGCCTGAAGGGAGGTAGACAGAGTGACAGGACTATACAACAAAGTTTTGTGTAGAAGAAGGGCAACACCGCCCGACAGTCCCAACGTGGATGGTTGTGCAGGTTTCGAAAGAATATTAAAGCCAGAAAGAGTAAAGGTCTTCTGGCTTTGAATTTGAGTTTCTTGAAGAGCCACGACGGAAGGTTTAAGAGACTGACACAGAAGCTGCAGCTCCTCAAAGTTGGAATTTAGACCACGGATATTCCAATGGAAAATTGCACTATCCATGGTGCAGAGGGCGAAAAGGAGAGAAATCAGGTCATCTCCTCTTCAACGTCTGTTGCTAAAGGTGTAAACTGATTTGAGGTTTGTACTGGACTGTGGTCTTCAGACCTGCTGGCAGACTTGCCAACAGGTGAAGGTGGTCTGGATTTGGGAGATGGTGGAGGTTTCTTCCTCATCTCCACCATCTCCACACTGGGTTGAACTCCCTTGCCCGCACGGGCACTGGACAGAGGAGTTCGAGGTCGGGGTGCTGGTTTTTTAATCTGCCAGCAGCAGATGTTGTAGACTGCTGGGCAGTCTGAGGGGTGGCGGATTTTTGGCCTCCACCAGGGGCACTCACTTTGGGTTGAGAGGTGGTGGACCTGCTTCCACCAGAGCTGACAGTTTTTCCTTGCAATGTCTTCGAAAACGTAAAGTTATCAGTCTGACAGCAGACTGACCGAGTTGGAACTGTAGGAACTTTCTTTACGGCCGAAGCATACGAAGAAGCTGTCGGCGACTGACTGCCCACAACCTGCTTGCGGGCTTCAAAAAAGGAGATCTTCTTTTCTGTCTTAACCCTTTGTATTGCAGATTCCTGAATCCACAGAGGACAATTCCGTGAAGAGGAGGGATGGTCGCCACCGCAGTTTGCACAATGTGCCGGATCTTTACACGGCCCATCATGGGTTGCCTTGCAGCAAATACCACACACCTCCTGCCCAGAACAACGGTCTCTGACATGGCCAAACTTCTGGCATCGGAAGCACCTCAACGGGGACGGAACGTACAACTGAACCCGGACAATCAGGTACCCGACTTTGATGACCGGAGGCAGCACAGGGTTGCAGAATGTCAGAAAGAGGGTGTTGGTGTCCACTCTTTCTGCACCCTTCTTTACTGTCACCCTGCGTACCTCCGTCACACCCTGGGATGCCAGCTCCGTTTTGATCTCTGCCTCTGAAACACCTGATAATTCCCTGCAGCGAATCACTCCTTTTGATGAATTTAATTGTTTGTGGGGAGTTACCCTGATCTCCCTGTCCACAAGTTTCGTTGCCTTCAGCAGCTGTTCAGATTGCTTTTGTGACTTACATTGAATAAGAAAGGAACCATTCCTCAACCTCTTGATGGACCGAGGGTCACCTGCTATACCTTGAAAGCCCTTTTGTATGGCAAAAGGGCTCAGAGCTGAAAGGGGTCTTTCCTGCTCCGTCCCTCCATCACGAGCCAGGAAGCCCAGAATCCTGTCCTCTGTCTAACCTCCATATCGGAATCACTGTCACTATCAAAATCCCTAAAATAGGGGATGCTGCCTTCCTCGTGTTGTTGCATATCTATGTCACAGATTGCATACTAATCTATAATAACATGCATGTGTTGTTGCATATCTATGTCATAGATTGCATACTAATCTATAATAACGTGCATGTGTTGTTGCATATCTATGTCACAGATTGCATACTAATCAATAATAACGTGCATGTGTTGTTGCATATCTATGTCACAGATTGCATACTAATCTATAATAATGTGCATGTGTTGTTGCATATCTATGTCACAGATTGCATACTAATCTATAATAATGTGCATGTGTTGTTGTATATCTATGTCACAGATTGCATACTAATCTATAATAATGTGCATGTAGGAGATAAGATAATGTTGCTTATAGCCCAGCCGACCGCAAAGGGCCATATCAGGGCTGTCACCACGTTAATGTGCATGTGTTGTTGCATATCTATGTCACAGATTGCATACTAATCTATAATAATGTGCATGTGTTGTTGCATATCTATGTCACAGATTGCATACTAATCTATAATAATGTGCATGTGTTGTTGCATATCTATGTCACAGATTGCATACTAATCTATAATAATGTGCATGTGTTGTTGCATATCCATGTCACAGATTGCATACTAATCTATAATAACGTGCATGTGTTGTTGCATATCTATGTCACAGATTGCATACTAATCTATAATAACGTGCATGTGTTGTTGCATATCTATGTCACAGATTGCATACTAATCTATAATAACGTGCATGTGTTGTTGCATATCTATGTCACAGATTGCATACTAATCTATAATAATGTGCATGTGTTGTTGCATATCTATGTCACAGATTCCATACTAATCTATAATATGCATGTGTTGTTGCATATCTATGTCACAGATTGCATACTAATCTATAATATGCATGTGTTGTTGCATATCTATGTCACAGATTGCATACTAATCTAAAATTTGCATGTGTTGTTGCATATCTATGTCACAGATTGCATACTAATCTATAATATGCATGTGTTGTTGCATATCTATGTCACAGATTGCATACTAATCTATAATAACATGCATGTGTTGTTGCATGTCTATGTCACAGATTGCATACTAATCTATAATAATGTGCATGTGTTGTTGCATATCTATGTCACAGATTGCATACTAATCTATAATAACGTGCATGTGTTGTTGCATATCTCTGTCACAGATTGCATACTAATCTATAATAATGTGCATGTGTTGTTGC
>JAFLJL010014095.1:0-10113 GCA_018398815.1 Conus ventricosus | reverse complement strand
TTTACCCCCTTTTCAGGCCTTCCCCCCCTTCAACCCCAGAGGAAAGCCTGGTCCCTCACAACAGCGTTACGACCCACTGAGGCCTATCACAGCCTTTCCCTTTCCAACAGGGGCCCCTGGGTTCCCTCCCAACGGGGCGGTTTACGACACCACTGGGGCCATCAGCCTCCCTCAACAAGACCCTGTCCTCACAGCACGTTACGACACCACTGAGGCCTATCACCTCCCTTCAACAGAGAGCCGGTCCCTCAAAAACAGCGTTACGGCACCACTGAGGCCTATCAGCCTCCCTTCAACAGAGAGCCTGGCCCCTCACAACAGCGTTCGGCCACTGAGGCCTATCACCTCCTTCAACAGGGCCTGTTCTTCACAGCAGTTCTACCGACGTGGGCGGGGCCTTTCAGCGTTCGATCACCAGACGGCCTCAGGACAACAGGACGGGCCCCAGTACATGAAGCCAGCCGTGCTCCCTACCCCCTATTCCGAAACACTTGCTTGAAGGGGGCTTCTTTTCTGAGGACTCTCTGCTGCCACGCTCTCCACGGAGTTTCTTTCACTGAGCAGGGGAAAACCATTGACTTCCGGGAATAGGCCGGAGGACGTCCGGGAAAGACCGGGGGACACCTGGGAAAGACCAGAACCAAGGGCTCTGTGAGCTGGCTCCCCACTTTGCCTTAAATATGTGGCTACTAAGAATAAAAGGAAAAAAATGCTCCCAGATTCACCGAAAGGGGAGAGAATGATGAATCCATGGGTGCTCAACCAATCACGACTGCAAACCCCAACGGACTATGACATGGACCAAATGGAATATCCATGTGTCTGTGGAAAGCGTTTCGCTACCACCCCCGTGCCATGAAGATCCACAGAACAAAATGGGATGTGTGAAGACTCATCTGAATGAGCAGCAGCGCACTGCATCAGCAGATAAGACGTCGGAAGACCAAGGCCAGGATTTAAACCACAGTGCCAAGGACATCCACCCTGTTGGTTCGGATGAGGAATTTGCACAGGCCCTCGATCCCCGGGGCGCATGAAACTCAACCTGCCACGACAAACGAAACTGAAGATTGGGAGAAACTGGATGCAAAAATCGTCCAAAACTCGATGCACTGATAGGGAAAAGCACCCTGGAACAAAAACTACCACATATGGGACATTGTGTATGCCACATGAAAGAACCCTATGGAGAAAAAACTACCCAAAGAGAAAACACCCCCAAAAAGAAATCCAGACGCCAAGAAAAGATGGACAAGATCAAGTCCAAAAGAACAACCTCAAGAAGAAAATTTGAAGACCGCACTGCCAGCTGAAAAACAAGGCTTGGAAAAACTGTGGGAAGACCTGAAAGAAAAACACAGCGCCCTCAGCAAAGCGGAATCTGCGAGGAAGAGGAAGAGCAAAAAAAGAAAGACACAAGAGCGCTTCTTCAGGGGACCCCTTCCAGTTTGCCAGAACACTGTTTGAGCAGCCAAAATCTGGGCCCCCTAAGTGTGGACAAAGGAGTTCTTGAGCAGCATCTGAGGAAAACATACTCTGACTCACAGAGCAAAGCACCACTCGACTTTCAAGGCCTGGTGTGGCCTTCCAACCCGAGGAACAGTTTCAATGGAAAGCCCCCAAACGTTGGCGGAAATCAAGAAGGTGGTCGACAAAGCCAGAGCCAAATCATCACCAGGCCAAACGGAATACCTTACCAGCTTTACAAGAAATGTTTAAAGGGGTGCTGGAGTGGCTCCACGGGCTGCTGCGATCGGCTTGGAGAAACCAGAAGATCAGCGCCAGTGGATAAACGGCAGATGGTTTTGTTACATCCCCAAAGAGCAAAACTCAAGTGACATCAGCCAGTTCAGGCCAATATCACACTGAACGTCGAAGGGAAAATCTTCTTCTCTGTCATGCAGCAAGGCGACCAAGTACCTGATGGAAAACAAGTACTTGGATGTGTCAGTCCAGAAAGGTGGCATCCCAGGCGTGGCGGGCTGTGTAGAACACGCCACAATGATCTGGGACGCAATCCAAAAAGCAAAAACAGAAAAGCGAGACCTGGACGTAGTGGGCTTGATCTGGCAAACGCATATGGATCTGTGCCCCATGAGATGATACAGTTGGCTCTTGAGATGTACCATGTGCCAAAGAACATCCGCGACATGCTCAAGAAGTATTTCCCAAGGGCTTCTCAATGGGGTTCTCTACCAAAGGAGTACACAACTATTGGATCAACTTGGAAGTGGGCATTGCAATGGGCTGTGCGTTTTCCCCGATACTGTTCGGGGCTGGCAATGGAACTCATCTTGAAAGCAGAAAACAAAACAACGCGAGACAAACAGACCTTGCGATGGATACAAGATGCCCCCCTCAAGGCCTTCATGGATGACACTACAGTGATTTCATCCAGAGAAGACGAGACACGTCATGTGCTGGAGAGGCTGACGACATATTGCCTCATCCAGAATGAAGTTCAAGCCAAAGAATCACGGAGTCTCTCACTGAGGAAAGGAAAGTGGCCGAACTGTGGTCTTCAGTGTTGCCAACCAGGCCATTCCAACAGTCACAGAAAAACCAGTCAAGAGCCTTGGAAGATGTAGGATGAAAACGCTGAAAGACACACAAAGAGCAAAAGAAACCAAGCAGATGGCGAAGAAGGCTTGGAGACCATTGACCAGTGTGGGCTCCCTGGGAAATACAAGGTCTGGTGTCTGCAGTTTCATGCTGAACCAAAGCTCCTATGCCTCTGATGAAACGACATCTGCCAACCAGCACAGTGGAGGCAAGGGAAACCAAAATCAACAAGTTCACAAGGAAAGGCTTGGTGTCCCACCCTGTCGACTGACATCGCGCTGTACTGTCGCCAAGCAAAGCTGAAACACCACTGAAATCCATCCTGGAGGAATACAAAGCAGGGAAGATCAGACTTCAAAGCAAAGCTGGAGGACTCAGGAGACAAGGTGGAGAAGCAATCAAGCCCCAGCTGAAGACAGGCAGAAAATGGAAAGTTCAAGAGGCGATGGATTCTGCAAAAGAAAGTCCAAGATCAGAAGAAATAACAGGGCACACACAGACCAACAGACAAGGACTGGGGTGACCAAAACTGAATGGTGGTCAAAGGCCAAAGGAAAAGCCAAAAGAGACATGATGATTCAGGAGATGAGAAAAGAAGAAAACCAAAAAAGACTCCAAAAAGCAGTCCAGCAGAGCCAGCAAGGGCAATGGACCCAAAGTGGGAGAATGCACTCCAAGAAGTCTAACTTGGAATGACATTTGGCACATTGCCCCTCTCAGGATCAGCTTCATTCTCAGATCTGCATATGACCTTCTGCCCTCAAATGCAAACCGGTGAAGTGGGGAAAACAGACGATCCTGCATGCCCCCTCTGCCATGAAAAAAAAAACAGTGGAGCAGTTCTAAGCTCATGTAAAGTAGCCTGGCTCAAGGAAGGGACACATGGAGGCACAACCAAGTGCTCAAAGAGATTTTACAAGTAATCTTGGCTAGTACCAACACCACAAAAGGAGAATCAGGACTCCAAAAGCACCCGCAACATCTTCACGGGAGGAGGCAGCAAATCATGGCCAAGAACAACAGTGCCACTCGAAAAAATCAGGCAGAGTCTGCTGGAGGGCAGATGACTGGGAGTGCACTGCAGACCTCCCAGAATGGAAGAGTCACCCAGAGATCATCAGCAAGAGTGCATGAGACCACCATAGTATCCACACTAAGTCAACCAAGCGCAGCTGATCATGATCGAGCTCACGGTGCCATATGAGAACAGAATGGATGGAGGCAGCTCAAATCTACAAGACTGAAAAGTATGCTGATCTGGCAAACAGCCTGAGGAGAGAAGGCTATCAGGTCAAAGTCCTCACTGCAGAAATTGGAGCTAGGGGATTTTGTAGGAACGTCTGCATACAGCCTCATGAAAAGCTCTCAGTTGCAGGGAAGGAAAAAACCAGAGCCCTGGAAAGCAATGGCAGAAGCGGCAGAGAGGTGTTCAAGCTGGATCTGGTCAAGGAGGAACAAAATGAACTTCATAAGGCTTAATTTCCCTACAAATATCAGGTGTCCCTGTGGCTCAGTGGGTTTAAAGCGCGAGTCAATTAAGTAGAAAATGAGCATGTCCAGAGGGTCATGGGTTCGAATCCCAGCCATGGCTCGTCCAAATGGGAAAAAAAGGGGCAGCAGAGGGACATCCGGAGTCATGAACCGGGTGTGGCCCAACCCCCCTAGAGTGTCAGGAGATAAGGGCCGAAACACTTGCTTGAAGGGGCTTCTCTTCTGAGGACTCTCTGCTGCCACGCTCTCCACGAGTTTCTTTCTACTAATACTATAAGAAGAGATCCAAAGACAAAGCTTGAAACAGGTTTAGTGGGCCTATATTTACAACTCAATTAATTTTTAAACAGATCAACGTATGGATAAATATAACATAGAATGCATATGGAAGAAGTCTATGCGAAGGGTACTAAACCGATTTTGCTAGGCTGCTTATATAGAAATCCTAATGAACGCATTGAAAAGGTTCGATCCTTTCGAACATATGATGGAAGATGCCTCAAGCGTTCGTCTGAGATTATAATTTTAGGAGATTTTAACATTGATCTACTTAAACCACATGATAAATGGAAACGGATTATGAATTACAGAATTTTACCCCAGCTTATTAACACACCGACAAGAAAAAAATCTATTTCCCCCGAAACGCTAATTGATCACATATACGCAACAAACCCATCTAATAAATTTTAGAAACATCAGTGCCTCTATACGGTCTCAGTGATCACTTTCCAATTTGTCTAACATGGTCCAAAAAGGGTGTTAAAAATCCCCGAAATGTTCACAATGTATATCTTTTTGAAGCTATAGAAAATTTCCCATACTAACAATTTCTTGTCCGATTGTGTAACCAAATTTTTTTGAGGTTGTAAACAGCACAATGACCCTGATGGAGCACTGGCTGCTTGGTATGACATATTCATCTCTGTCTTTAACAAACATGTGCCATCGGGAACTAAACGTGTCAAA
The DNA here is from genome assembly GCA_018398815.1 of Conus ventricosus. NCBI lineage: Eukaryota > Metazoa > Mollusca > Gastropoda > Neogastropoda > Conidae > Conus > Conus ventricosus. The sequence goes on along the minus strand of JAFLJL010014095.1, from coordinate 5,091 downwards.
CCAAGAGGTAAGCCACCGTGGTATAATGAAAAATCGATAAGGCCATTAATTTACGAATACTCTATTGCAAACAAATGGTAAAGATGATAATTTTTAAAAAGCAAAGAATAAGGTAACCGATATGAAAAGAGCTGCCAAAAAGAAATATTTTAGTGATCTTATTCCCGTAAAGAAGATTCAAAATCGAACTGGAAAGCTATTAATGAGCTCTCCGGTAAAACCTTTTCATCTAGCGCTCCTTCCCGAAGAACCTTGTCTGCTGAACTCTTTAAAAGATCACTTCACAACTGTGCAGAAAAGACGATCAAAGCTGACTGTTCAAAAGACAATGACCTATTTGAGCTAAAAGCGTACTGTGTATCGAAAAACATAAAATCTAATCTTCAAATCGAGTTTATTGGTGTACATGATGTTTATAAGGAATTGTGTTCATTAAATCAGTCCAGTTCTCGAGGTTTAGATGATATAGATGGAAAATTTTTGAAAATTGCTGCTCCGATTATATCAGAGCATCTTACATATATTTACAATCTTTCCATTGATAAAGGTGGTTATCCACAACCCTTCAAAGATGCTAAAGTTTTACCCTTTTTAAATCGGTGATCCCACTGATCATTCTAACTACAGACCTATCTCTATCCTATCTATTCTATCTAAACCCCTTGAAAAACACATCAAATGTAACATCCATAAACATTTCATGAAATACAATTTATTACATTCTAATCAAAGCGGATTTAGAGAAAATCATTCTTGTCACACCTTGCTCACTAATATAATTGAACAATGGCATTTAAACATAAACAATGATCTCTTCACAGGAACAATTTTTTGTCGACTTCGCTAAAGCATTCGACACTATAGATCACAATCTACTGTTAAGAAAACTAACATTGTATGGTTTATCCCCTGAAGCTCTTAAAGGTCTACTTTAGAGGTTTCGATAATTGGTCACTTATGCAGAAATATGAAATGTTTGCTAAATTGGTAAAATAAACATCCGATTCGCTCCCGATCACACGAAATCGATCCGCGAAAGTGGGCATTTTCACCTGTAATCAAGAAAACGGGAGGTAATCAACCAAATCTTGGCATGGCTTAACTGCTCTTGGATGTGACGTCACATGATGGACAGCGACGGCGACAGAAAGCGATTCTGATGGTTCTTGCACATCTCGCTCGGTATTTAATTTATCATGTAAAAGCAGTGACTATGATTGCGACAGCCAATGTGACTCTGGGGATGTTTCTGCAAGGCCTGTACCTTATCAGTTTGAACGCTAAGTTCTTTTTACCACGTCAGTTCAGTTCCAGCTGGACGCCCGAACACAGCATTCCGAAGGCGTACGGACTTTACCGAAGTCTCGAGGGAGACTCCCGACCAAAGACTGTACGCCCTCGTAGGGCGAACTAGGCTATCTTTGTCCCGACTGACTTCTTGATGCGATCACACGTGGACGGCGAGCGGAGATTCTCCTTCCTCAAGCCTTAACGTGTTCATTCAGTTTAACAAGTGTGATCTGTCCATAGATAAGAACAGAATAAACGTGCGACTATCGTACTCATCTGTACGAGCTTACCACTCCGCCTTCAAAGTATACGCGCACAATGCAGACGAAGTTTTTGAGCCATTCGAACGGGCTCGGCAATTGTCGGAGCGGTCCAGCTGGAACTGACATGATAAAAAGAACTGTAGCTGCCCGCATGGTTGCACGAACCGAATCCACTTCTCTCGAGTATCTGGATCAGATGGAAATGTGTGCAAAGAATATCCGTCTCCTGCTGAGCTGCTGCACTCGCCTACAGCACAATATCTGCCACCCCCTCGTGACTTTTTAGGCTGTGGGGGATCGCAACTCGTGTTGCTTTCACTGGCGTTGGCTTGTTGTGTAGGTCGCGGCTGACGGCCAGTCCATCAAGTGACGTCACGGTTTTCGGTCTACCGCGCGGGGTTTGAACAGGTGTGCAAAAGTCGTTTTTTATCTATTAAATTCTTCCGGCGAATTTTTTTGAAAAATGAATACCATACTGTAGTTACATGACATGTAGACCTGTTTTTAACAAATTATCGAAAATCTCTAACATTTAGATAGTCCATAGACTCTAGCCATGAAGATATTACTGCATCTCATTTTTTTTTATCTTCAGCCGCGCCACTCTTCCACCATTATTTCTTTCCCTGACCTGTGATCAAGACTTGTCGGGTAAGCCACCCCTCATAAGTCTGGCTGTGTATGGTGTTGGAAAACTGCTCCCATCAGCTGGAGTGGTGTTCTCACAGGTTGGTGAGTGATGTTCTCACCAGTCGTGTATGGCCCCACTCCTCTCTTGTGTTGAGTCTCAACTCAGGTGGTGTGTTGTTAATTTTGACAGCTTCAGTGATTTGTCTTCCCAAAGCAGTTTCTTGGTAACTTGTTATCACCATGAAAGAATGGTGGAAGAGTGGCGCGGCTGAAGATAAAACAAAAACTTTGAAAAATGAGAAAATCTCTAAAGTAGACCTTTAAACTCATTTCCTCATTTCTCAACTGTAGGCGACAAGTAGTCTTAAAAAATTCCGCTACTTCCTCTCTTATGCCAGTAAATTATGGCGTTTCCCAAGGGTCAGTCCTTGGGCCTATCTTATTCTCAGTTTATATAAATGATCTTCCTTTACATATGTCTTCTCCCTGTGAACTTTTTGCTGATGACACTACTCTCCATAACAATGACAAAGTGCTGACTCAGTATGTATCAAATTACAGAATGATCTCAATAAACTTGCAAAGTGGACTAATTTGAACCATATGGCCCTCCATCCTCAAAAGTCTAAATTTATGATGACTACAACCAGACAGAAACGTCAAAATATGAAAGCCAATTTGTTTAAAATACGTATACAAAAATAAAGTCGTAGAAGAAGTTAAATCACACATTATTAGATCTTACAGTTTGTGACGTTTTTACTAAGACCCCATTCATAAATGATGGTTGAATGCTCAGGCAAGAACGATAGACCGTAGCAGGAAAGTCAAGCTTTCGTCCGCACCCTTCACTTTCTTTCTTCAGATGGAATCAAGAGGTTTGATTTAGATACAACAACTGAATTTAATAAATTATGGATAAAGATGATGATGATCTGCAGTGAATATGTCGTGTGGTTGCTTTGAATGTTGATGTCCGTTTGTTCCCTATGAGATGTGTTACATATAAAAGAAATAAATCATGCACATGTACTAATAACGAGAAAGTCTCTGTCCTTCTTCACTTCGCTTCTTGCAGTAGCACGAATATAGACTGTCCGCTCGTGCTACAAAAATATCTTCCGGAGGATACACACAGAATATAGTCATACACAAGATAATATATGGAAAAAATGTCTGAGTGTGTTATGGCGTGCTTGGATATGGAGGGATGTGTTTATGTGATTGCCACTCAGCTTCACGGAATCGTGTAGCGTTCCAGAGTTTCCGCTGACGTTCACAGTTCTCTTCCAGATCCTGGTAAGGTCGACACACCAGCACGTTCCTCCCGACGAAGGATGTAGCGGAATAAAGACGTGTGCCGAAGGTGAAGATGAAGAGGAGTGGTCGTAAAACAGGAGTAGGAATAAAACGGGTGTAAGATGAGAGGAGACCTGCAAGATAGCAATTGTCTTAGATCTTGCACTATGGTGGCACATCACTATTCCACCCATCACCCGTTCTAAACACACTTTACAATTGCACTAGCTTGCTCTATCATTTACAATTGATTTCCTTCAAAAATCGCTTTACGATGAAACTCATCAACAAAGAAGGAAAAATGTATACGAATATTCCAACCTGCCTTGACTGAGTTATTCGCCAAGGCTTAATGCTTGATGAATTACAATTATATTTGATCCTCGAACAGATTGCATCAAATGGCGTCAATCTTCATATTATACAGATCACTTAGATCCACGAAAATGCTTCGTTCGTAACTTGAACTCGTTTCCGACTCTTTAAATAATAAATCTGCATTCACATAAACATCACATCTTCTAAATATTGGTTGCATACAACGGTGAGCTGAAATAGAATTTACATAATATTGATTAGTACATGGCAACACGATATGATGAGAGCAAACAGATGAAATAACAGCTCTACGATCAATCATACGTGTTGACTGGTAAACCTGAAATATTTAATTCAGAGCATTTTAAACGATCGCGCGCACAAAATATTATTGAATCGGTAAATGTGCCTTAATACGATTATGTTGAAATAAATTTTGTTGCGCTACACGGAAAAAGGATTTCAATCTATTTACCTCAACAGAGTCTTCTTGTGCCCACAGTTTTCGACTCGCCCACGGAACGATGAGACTCGTTCAGACTCTCCCCGAAAAAAGTTGTGGGTGCTGTCGAATGCTCTGTGGTGCCCCTTCAGTCCGGCCTAGACTGATGTCTTCAGAAGGTTTCTTGCTCTCGATTATTTAGACCTTTTCTACGGAGCCAATTCTACGACGTCCGGGCTGATCAAAGATGGTAGATGCAACGGTTACTATCTACCGCACATGCGCGGACAGAGACACTACTGACACTTGGACAGTCGCGATTGGTCAGTACGACGGTTTTCGATGCCCTACAATTGTAAATTATTTTATTATTAATACAAATGCAAGTCTGCATGACGCTTGAAATTATAAACGTACTGCCGTAAAGCAAAAACTAACAATTAGTTTTGTCGTTTGGACATAGAAATATTAATCAAGCGCAGAGCCAATAGACGTCATGTATCGATTGCGTCATTTTCTTAATGAAAACGGACCGAGCTTATGAATGAATGTCACACAGTTGGTTGATAATAATCTTTCATGGTCTAATCATATATCTGATTTGTCTAAAAGGTTATCTAAAAATTATTCTTGTTGAACCGAATCAAGAATTTCCTTGATCAACATACTAGAAAATTATATTTCTATGCATATGTACAACCAGACATTAACTATGCTTCTACATGCTGGGATTTAGCCAGTAAAAATTGCTTAAAACCACTAGAAAGCATGTACAGACGCGCTATTAAGCCGATACTCTTGAAATCTTCTGTACAAGCTAGTGATTATAAAGATCTAAACATTCTGCCA
>JAFLJL010014092.1:0-19512 GCA_018398815.1 Conus ventricosus | reverse complement strand
GTCCCAAAATGACACGATTATAATGAAAACTACTTGATGAATAATATCCCTCATTTCAAACCTGCAATAAAGCAACTGACACTACAACCAGTATTTACAAGCTCTGCCATCCTGTGTGAAAACAAATAAATTAAGAACAGATTCCAGTCATCTCCAAACGTCCAAAATGAAGAATGCAGTAAAAATGCATAAAAATGAAAACATAACACTGATTCCTGTATATTGGTTGTATCAGTACATCTTTAGCTCAAAAATACTAAAAAATAATGCAAAAATCTTTAAATAATGACTTAATAATTACACCATATGGTGTCCTTGATACACGCGGGACGGTGCTGACCCATGTTACTTTTCATCAATTTCACACAAACGAGAGTTTTGACTGTTTTTATTTTTATGATAATTTATACAGGAAATGTATGCCTTTATAGCAGAATGCTTTTTTCATCAGAAAAATCATTTTCATTTTTGACTTGATACGTCACAGAAATGGTATACGTTTCGAGAGAATGACCCATATATGTTCCAACAATATCTGAGAAGGAGCCCCAGGGCAGTAGGCTGCACAGGCCACTCCATCCTCAGACTTGGAACCGTCAGTGAAAACTTTTTGATAGGATGGGAATTTGGAACAGAGTTCGGCATACAAAGCCTTGTACGCCAGAGAGCTGGTAGACTCCTTACGGAAAGCTGCGAGATCAAAACGAATCTCTGGTGTGAAAAAGGTCCATGGAGGTTGATCCGGAAACTTGGAAAAATCGGAAACTACTCCCAGGTCTATACCTGCATTCCGCACGTGAGGCTGCATACGAAGCCCAAACGGCGGAATACATTTCGGGTTTGTTTCAAACTTACTTTGGAACGGAGGGTCAAAAACACAGTCATAGGCAGGATTCTGCGGTTCTGAGAACAGTCGGATGTAATAATTCAAAGACAGTTTCAGCCTGCGGTGGACAGTGAAGGTTCACCTGCCTCTGCGTACAGGCTGTACACAGGGGTGGTGCGGAACGCTCCAAGACAGAGACGAAGCCCTTGATGGTGGATAGGGTCCAAGAGTTTGAGGTAAGATGATCTTGCGGAGCCGTACACAGCACAACCGTAGTCCAGTTTGGAACGGACCAGGGCTCTGTAGAGGTGCAACAAAGTTTTCTTATCAGCACCCCAGTCGGTGTGTGCTACGATCCGCAAAATATTCAGTGCCTTTTGGCAAGCAGTTTTGAGGTTTTTAATATGGCTGAGAAAAGTTAAGTTTTTGGTCAAAAATGACTCCCAGAAATTTGGCCTCTTTAACAGCTGGAATGGGAGATTTCCCTACTTGAAGTTCCGGATCTGGAAAAAACTGACGGAAATTATGGAAGTGAATGGAGAGGAATCGCTGCAAGAGAGTAAGGCAGATTTCAGCTCGTTTAATGTAAAAGGAAGATTGTAGTCTTCCATGTTGTCGGATGAAAAGTTGCAGGGAGATTTTTCTTTTAGGGCTTTGTGTTTGACAAAAGTGACTGATTTATTAGAAGAGGAGGAATTCTTTTCAATGGTTGAAGCAAGCAGATTAGCAACTGCTTTCTTTTCTGTTATTAAAGAATCCGAAAACTTGAGATGGTTCACAGTGGGACAGGTGTTCTTCCCTTTGATTTTCTTAATGATGTTCCACACTTTTTTCTTAGAAGTTTTTGATGTCAGCCTGGAGCAGAAGCTTCTCCAGGACCGACGTTTACTGATTTTAAAAGTGTGTCTTGATTTAGCACGGAGTTTCTGATGGGCTCGAGCGTTGGGACCCGAAGGTCGTTGGTATACCTGACGCTGAGCCCGTTTTCTAACTTTGGAAATTTGTTGGCATTCTGAATCAAACCAGGGTGTTTTTGGCATTTGAAGTTTGTCGGAAGACACTGGAATACAGGCTTTAGCACATTTAATCATAGTATTAGTCAGTGATTCAGCTGGGTCAGGACTCTGAAGAAAATCAGTGTCCTGGAACTCCTTGGAAATAGTGGCTGCAAATAGATCCCAGTTTGCTTTCTTATAATTTAAATGCTGAGAGACAGAGACGTGTTCAGTTATTACAGGTTGTAGAAGGACAGGGAAATGGTCACTTCCGTGCAGATCGTCATGGACAGACCACTCATAGTCCAGGACCAGCGAGGGGTCAAAAAACCGACAAATCTAAACACGAAAGTGAACCTGTGGAAGAATGGAGGTAAGTTGCAGATCCGTCGTTCAGACAACACAAATCCAAATCCGAAAGGACATCCTCAATCAGCAGACCTCTGGATGACGAACCGGTACTACCCCAAAGAGGGTTGTGACCGTTAAAGTCACCCAACAGCAAAAAAGGTCGAGGAAGTTCTCTTATCAGACTGACAAGGTCCTGACGACAAACCGGGACAGAAGGTGAGAGATAAAGAGAACAGATTGTCACAGTCTTGTGGAGAGTGACTCTCGCAGCTACAGCCTGAAGGAGGTAGACAGAGTGACAGGACTATACAACAAAGTTTTGTGTAGGAGAAGGGCAACACCGCCGACAGTCCCAACGTGGATGGTTGTGCAGGTTTCGAAAGAATATTAAAGCCAGAAAGAGTAAAGGTCTTCTGGCTTTGAATTTGAGTTTCTTGAAGAGCCACGACAGAAGGTTTTAGAGACTGACACAGAAGCTGCAGCTCCTCGAAGTTGGAATTTAGACCACGGATATTCCAATGCAATATTGTATTATCCATGGTGCAGAGGGCGAAAAGGAGAGAGATCAGGTCATCTCCTCCTCAACATCTGCTGCTAAAGCTGTAAATTTGTTGCTTAATTTCACTGGACTATCTGCAGACCTGCTGGCAGACTTGCCAACAGGTGAAGTAGGTCTGGGTTTGGGGGACGGTGGAGGTTTTTTCCTCAACTCCACCATTCCACACTAGGTTGAAACTCCCTTGCCCGCACGGGCACTGGACAGAGGAGTTCGAGGGAGGGGTGCTGGTTTTTTAATCTGCCCAGCAGCAGATGTTGTAGACTGTGGGCAGTCTGAGGGGTGGCGGATTTTTTGTCTCCACCAGGGGCAGTCACTTTGGTTTGGAAGGTGGTGGACCTGCTTCCACCAGAGCTGACAGTTTTTCCTTGCAATGTCTTCGAAAACGTAAAGTTATCAGTCTGACAGCAGACTGACCGAGTTGGAACTGTTGGAACTTTCTTTACGGCCGAAGCATACGAAGAAGCTGTCAGCGACTGACTGCCCACAACCTGCTTGCGGGCTTCAAAAAAGGAGATCTTCTTTTCTGTCTTAACCCTTTGTATTGCAGATTCCTGAATCCACAGAGGACAATTCCGTGAAGAGGAGGGATGGTCGCCACCGCAGTTTGCACAATGTGCCGGATCTTTACACGGCCCATCATGGGTTTGCCTTGCAGCAAATACCACACACCTCCTGCCCAGAACAACGGTCTCTGACATGGCCAAACTTCTGGCATCGGAAGCACCTCAACGGGGACGGAACGTACAACTGAACCCGGACAATCAGGTAGCCGACTTTGATGACCGGAGGCAGCACAGGGTTGCAGAATGTCAGAAAGAGGGTGTTGGTGGCCACTCTTTCTGCACCCTTCTTGACAGTCACCCTGCGTACCTCCGTCACACCCTGGGATGCCAGCTCCGTTTTGATTTCTGCCTCTGAGACTCCTGATAAATCCCGGCAGCGAATCACGCCTTTAGATGAATTTAAAAAGTTTGTGGGGAGTTACCCTGATCTCCCTGTCCACTAGTTTAGTTGCTTTCAGCAGCTGTTCAGATTGTTTGTGTGACTTGCAGTGAATAAGAAATGAACCAGTCCTCAACCTCTTGATGGACCGAGGGTCACCTGCTATACCTTGAAAGCCCTTTTGGATAGCAAATGGGCTCAAAGCTGAAAGGGGTCTTTCTTGCTCCGTTCCTTCCATAACGAGCCAGGAAGCCAGAAACCTGTCTTCTGTCGTATCTCCATATCCGAATCGCTGTCAGAATCGAAATCCCTGAAATAGGGGATGCTGCCTTCCTCTTTTTTGGGGGGATGTGTTTTGAAAAAGCCATGTGTATTTTAGTATATTTCATCCCTCCCTTACCCACCCACCTTGGAGTCCAACTAAGGGGCCAGGGCCAAGAAACCAATGTCTTGACCCCTTCCAGGCTTCGGAGAGAGACATACGACAAGCAGAAGCAACCAACCCTATCCCCCCTGATCATGCTCAACTCCCGGGAACAGAGAGCTGAGCACTGCAGGGGTTTACTTGGACAGCTGGGGAACTGCCCGTCTTGACCCAACCCCAAGAAGGGGAGCCAATTAGTACACCCGGGCCAAAGTGTACTCCCTGTCTAGGAGAGGTCCGAGCCAAAGTGATGTGTTGAGAGCGCTGGCCCTCTCAATCACCAGGATCTCATTCCCCTCCGACACAGGTCGCACCGCACGGCAAACGCGGCGGATCTTAAGGAGACCACAGAGAGAAAAGGAGTGTGGAAAAGAAGACTTGAAGGGGAGACGAAGATAGAAAAGGGCCAAATAAGGGAGGCAGAAACAAGAAAAGGAGAAAGGCGGGTTACTCTTAGTCAGGATCCTCACCCTTAGCCTATCTGACATGGGAAGCCCTACCAGGGGCATCAACTCCTTACCACGTTACGCTTAGGCCAAACAGCATCTGCACCTCTCAGGCCTAGAAGCAGAGTGAAAAAAACAGCCTATCTCCAAGTATTGATGCCCCCGCCAGCAAAGCCTAAGGGATCACTGGACCACGCAAACCTCCGACCACGACAAGGTTGGCTTATACAATAACCTTTAAATATCCATGTAATTTGAAGACAACTATTGTTACGGAAGTGGTCCCCAGAAGTACTTTGTGATTCAAGTGAAAGAAAGAAAATGTTCATTCTTTGTCGGTTCTGTGTAACTGTGATCGCGGATAGTCCTCTGAACTCTGCTGTGAACAATGCAGTAGTCCAGGCAATGTTCCATCAACACTGGCAGCTCAGAAAGCCTTGTAGACTATCAGGCATGCCTACCCTAAATTGCTCTTTCAGGGACACACATGTTCAAAATCAGGGACAGGACACAATTTTCAGGGACACCTAACTATTCGGCAAACTAACTATGTCTCTCTAGTGCGCGCTGGTGACCTACTCGTTTTTGAGTGAACCAGTATTTTAGGAAGAAGAAGAAGAAATTATTGGTCATCAGACAGAAGCAACACAAAAACAGCAAACTAAAATAAAAGCATGAAAAACAGCTTGCCTTTATTTACACTATGTACAAATACAGTCCTTTCTGTACTAATGAGACTGAGAGGGCTGAAGAGACCTGTAGTAGGCACTCTTCAGATCAGCCAGGTCAGCCTCTTTGTACTGTCTCTCTAGTGCACCCTCGGACCTGGACTTTGCGAAACTGCTTGGCTATTTCCGAATCGGGAAACATGACTTTCACTGCTTTGCTGAGTTTGTCCAACGTTGCGACCGGCAAATTTTGTTCCAAAACAATGTCCACCATCATCACTTCAGCACGAATGACGGCTGTAGATTCCTTCTTTGTGGCCGAAGTTGACACTCCACTGTTAAAAAATCCAGTGATTTTTTTATTCTGTTGCTGTGCTTCAGAAATTTTTATGTTCGCTTTATGCTTGTCAGTTTGTGTGTGCCGCCGACAGTCGTCTTTTCCACCGGATTTGATGGAGAAATCACATGCACAAACTTCGCAGAAAGCGAACGTTTCTCCTTTCCTCCCTGGCTTGATACAAGGCCAGAACTCTGTATACTCCTGTCGAAACGTCTGGCTGCGTTTGACTGCGCTTAAATTCTTTGGAGATGAATCAGAATCGGTGAAAACTTGTTTTCGCTTGTTCGACGCCATTGTTGAAGCAGGGGGGTAGAAATGACCGCGCCGCGCATGCGCGATGGACATTCGCTTCCGTCTTGGCGCCAGCCTGAGACTTTGAACCGGATCCTAGCGAAATAAACGGTCATTTTCGCGAACTTTTAATTTTCCGGGACGCGAACGCAAAACCCGTATTTCCGGGACGCCCTGCTCATTTTCTTTATTTTCAGGGACAAATACGGCTACAGCGGGACGGTAGGCATGCCTGCCAATGCCACAACCCCACACAGTGAAGGGACATGTACACATCACCAATGCCACAACCCCACACAGTGAAGGGACATGTACACATCACCAATGCCACAACCCCACACAGTGAAGGGACATGTACACATCACCAATGCCACAACCCCACACAGTGAAGGGACATGTACACATCACCAATGCCACAACCCCACACAGTGAAGGGACATGTACACATCACCAATGCCACAACCCCACACAGTGAAGGGACATGTACACATCACCAATGCTACAACCCCACACAGTGAAGGGACATGTACACATCACCAATGCCACAACCCCACACAGTGAAGGGACATGTACACATCACCAATGCCACAACCCCACACAGTGAAGGGACATGTACAACCCCACACAGTGAAGGGACATGTACAACCCCACACAGTGAAGGGACATAACAAGCCTCATGAAGTTCATACTGACCCTCTCATTTTCACGCTCTTCACGTTCCTTTTCTCGTTCCAACCTCCTCTTCTTCACTTTCTCCAGTTCCACCTGATGACAAAGGAATGGAGAAATCATACCACAACATTCAGCGTACCAGCTGTTTGCTTGCTTGCTCTCTAGTTACTTCCCCTTACCATCTCTCTCTCTCTCTCTCTCTCTCTCTCTCTCTCTCACACACACACACACAACACACACACACACACACACACACACACACAAACATGTGAGAGATCACCAGGACTGTGCAAAACATGATTTTCATCTTTCCTAGCAACCAACAGCTCCCATAATAATCAAAGAAAAATGCTGAACAGTGAAATACCACCACAAATGTCTGTAAGTGTGGGACACTGGCAGAATCAAACCCACCGTCCTATAACTGGCAAGAGTCTGTGTACACTGTACTATAACTGTAGGAACCTGACAGAACCGAACCCCCTGCCCTATACCCGACAAGTGTCTGTATACACTATACTATAACTGTGTGATCCTGACAAAAACCAAACCCACTACCCTATACCTGACAAGTGTCTGTGTACACTATACTATAACTGTGCGATCCTGACAGAACCGAACCAACTGCCTCTGTGTACATCATGTAGGTATGTTTAAACTGAACCTGTTCCACATTAAAAGGGAAGCATGTGAGACAACTAAAAATGTGAAGTCGGAGTCAAGGTTATACATGGATTCTGGATTTTTCATTAACAAGTTAGTGACACAAAACACCAATACCATAGAAACAAACAAGTGCACAGCAAACTACATCCACTTCTAGATTTTTATCTCCCCCAAAAAAACAAAAGCACACACTCACATGCAAATCAACAACCCATTCTGTTTCAACCCAATTAACTACAAGAATTAGGTGAACACTGCCCACACACACCAATAAATCAACAACCCATTCTGTTTCAACCCAATTAACTACAATTTAGGTGAACACTGCCCACACACACAAATTAATCAAAGCCCATTCTGTCTCATTACTTTCAACCAATTAACAACAAGAATAAGGTGAACTGTGCCCACACACACACAAATAAATCAACAACCCATTCTGTTTCAACCCAATTAATACCATCCAGCCGAGAGCGGCACGGACGGCATGATTCCCTGCTGCCGCACACTTGTGCATAGCGCTCATTCCCTGCCGACACACATATTTGGCCACTTTTTTTTTTTTTTTTTTGCTATCCAACCTCTGCACCACCTCAGAGGTAGTGCACCCACGCCACTCATTCCGACAACCCGTCCACAGCCACAGCCCGGTCGGCCCCGCCGCAGCCCTGGCACCGGCAATCCACAGGGAGCAGTCAATGTCAAGTCGTCAAGAGGCAACCCACCAGAGGAGACACTGCACTGCTGCCAAGTCACTTCGGTGGTGTTCAGTGGCGCCTGTTCTGATCTAACAAACGCAGGACACCACCTACTAAGCCCCCTACTGACGACAATCATTGCTTAGTCGCGGAGCTGGCATGAGTGAGCTCTCCCTCCAGAGGGCGCCACCACGTCCGTCCAACAACAGCCCCATGGACTCACCGATACCGGTGACCCTGACAGAACCAAACCAAGGCCACAGACGTGGAGAGGACATCGAAACTGAGGCATGGCTGCCACTATCTTCAAGTCCTTAACCCTGAAAATTGGATCCAGAAATTCCGCAGGCCTGAAACCTCGATTTTCTGAAATCCTCAGACCTGAAACCCGAATGTCCTGGCCTAACCTAAATTCCAACGCTGTCCAATATAAAACAAAACAAAACAAAACAAAAACCTCTGTTCAATCTGAATATTTTTTTGATAGATTTTGTTACTCCATTTTCATTGTCTTCCTCTCAGTTACCAAAGAAAAATATCAAAATATGAATATATAGTAAATAAAGAAAACAGAAATTTTCTAAACTGCACAAGCACTACAATTAAGAGAAATTTACACATACGTGACATAGAAACAAACAGTAATTTCAAGCAGTCAACAATACCCAATACCTTCCAACACAGGAAAAACAGACATAAAATGTATAAAAACAGAACAGATATTTACACGAGCAAAAACATGACAAACAATGCTAAAAGTCTTATCTGTATGGCTTGTTGCTAGGCTTATATCTGATTTTCTTTATGTTTATATGGCTGCAAAGGCTCTTACACCTGTAGGGAAGAATTTTTTCATTTTTCAAAATAGCTGGACATAAATCATGCATTTGTGCAATAGTTTTCAAATTATCCTTCTTTGGATTAAGTAACTATGCCACAGGACTTTCACTCTTCTCATCTAAACTAACAACAACTAAAAATACAGTAACCTTAAAGGGCACTTAAGATAGAGCAAAACATCAAACAGTCTTGATTTCAAATCACACGAAACCCGAATCCATTGTAACTAAATCTGTTGCTAACTCTCCAAAACAATCACAAATTCATCAAAAGTGCTTTGACAAACTGATTTCTCATAGTCTAAGTTACATATTGATGGATGTTGCAGGTTTCTGGCTCAATTTGTATTAGACACTAAGACAGTAACAGGGTTCGCGTTTAACTGGCAATTACCAGTAAATTACTGGTTATAAAGAGGAAATACTGGAAATTTTTTTAGCTGTCACAGAGGTTCCGTTAGACCGGCATATGCCGGTTTTTACCGGTAAATATTTGCCTTGTACCGAAAAAAATAAAAGCCGCCGGTACGTTGTACCGGCAGAACATCTGAGCGCTTTGACTCTCCTCTATCCCTGCACTGTCTGTCTCTCCGTCTGTCAGCGGGTGAGCGGGGGATGGCAGGCAGGAAATAAGCCATGCCATGCCGACAACAATACATCTGACATCACTCCTCTTCCCCCTTCCTTTTCAGTCCCAGGACCTTTGCCCCCCTTTTTTTTTCAATGGACAGCGCTGATTACTACAGCACTCGCGTCAAAATGGACGGTTCCATTTTTCTTTGAGAAACCCCAGGTTCCCTAGCGTGTAGCCAAAGTTTCGTGTGTGCGTGTCATGCTGACAGTCTGACCCTGGATTGAACTTGCGGTAATCCCCGACCCAGTTTTCAATTGACTGTCGCTGTTTTCAACATCACTTTGAGTAACTGCATGGTTCGATGACGAACACTGACGGAATTCTTTCGCACGTGTGGATAGGTAAGTGAGAAGTTTGTTAAGTTTGTTTTGTTTGTTTGTTTTTCTTTCAAGTTACGTTTTGGTTGGTTGGTTGGTTTGGTTTTGTTTTGTTTTGCTTTTTGTTTTCATTTATGATTTTTTTGCATGTTACTCTCTCCGTCGACTTTTCTGTTGGTTCAGTTGACTGAAGGCTGTCACTGACAAGCCTGTTACGTGCTATCCGTGCCGGTAGGCCGCTCGCTATCGCCCGTTCGCGTGATCCAGAAATCGCGGTTGAGTGTGTAGTGCATGGCAGGCAGCCAAGCGCGGGGTACCGGCTGATTTAAGACTTGTACCGGAAATTTTTGTTGTTGTCGGTACCAAGTACCGGCAAAGTCTATAGTCTAGCGGAACCTCTGTGTCAGTCCAGGGACTGGTTTTATTTTGCTGGGACTGGTTACCGATTTATGGGGCAAAAAAAGAAAATAAATTAAAAGGCTGAAAAAGAAAAGAAAAAGTTGATCGTTCATACAAATTATGTGGCCCAGGCTTTCCTAGCAGCACTTTACTTGCCTTATCTTTCAACCAGCCCTCTCCCCTCTCCACCACCTCCGGCCTCTTCGCACACATGCAGATTGTCACTTAGGCCTAGCCATCGGCAATAACCGCTGCAGGCTATAGAGCAGAATAGCGAATGTCCTATAATAAAAAGCTCTACAGACGCGCTGTACAGACGCGCTTTACTGCCTGTTACTCGCAACTTCTCCCAGACGTCTGTCTGGGTCGTCGCTTGCGATGCTAGGCTAAGTCGCGTCATTACAATTTTCAAACTGGATGCAGCAGAGCCAGTACTTATTCACACGCTTATTCATTGAATGATCAGTGGGATCACAATGGCAGAAAAGAACCAGCAGTCAATTTTTCATTTTTTCACGAAGTCGAAGAAGTGATTCAGACAGGCAGCCGGAAAGAAGCGCAAGTTTAGGCAGTTCAGACCGACCACAGACTTCGAGTGACAGTACTCCAATCAGCTCCACCAGCACAGATTGGTCTAGCACCAGCAGTAGCAAGAAAATGAAATGTAAGCATGACAAATTCAGAGAATCATGGCTGAAAGATTTCAGATGGCTGGAGGTTGATGCAAATGATGAAATGACAATTTGCAATGCTACCGGAATTTTTTCACAGGGACTGGTTTTGCTCAGAGGCGCTGAAAAACGGTCGGGGTAGGAGACGAGGGGACTGGTTTTGAAAAATCCTAGCGCGAACCCTGAGTAACTGAACAAATATCTCCTGTTTTTACTCTCTCTCCATATATCATTTTGCTCACTTGATGAGGGGAATGATCCAGATCCATACCCAAACCTATAAGTTATTTGATATTAATATATCTACACCTTATTAATTCTTTTTTAACTGGGATCTTTAATTGACAAGGTCTCAAAAGCACAAAGTGTAGCATTTTAGCATTTCAAACGTAGCATTCCAGATTTAAGTGCAGCATTCAAATGCCATGCCCCAGGTTAGACTCAATAACCCTTTCAGTTACACTTTGCTCTGTGCACAACTAAGACATGAAATCTTGCTAGTTATATCAACCTGACCCAGGAAAATCAAACTGCCCACAAATAAACTAACTGATAAGGCAGCAAATTTGTGATCCGCAAATTTGTGGCCTGTCATTGATTTTTCTTCTGCTTTTTCATCCTCTCCTGACTTGTTAATGGCCATTTTTTCTTCCAAGTAAGTCAGTCTAAAGATCAACATTGTCTCAGTTCTGTCCAAGCTGCATGTTTTTATCAATTCCTGAAATTTTTGTTCTTGCATAGAATTCCATCAAAGTGTTGTAGCACAGCATTGTCAACAAATCATAGTATGCTGCACTAAAAAAAATAGGACTTGGAGCTCCGCATAAATCATTCGAGAAATGTACAAAATCTCCCCATGTTATCAAAGACAGTACACACAATGGTCTTGGATCAACCCTTTGATCAGGATTGTAGAATTAGATTATCATGTTGGTATATTGAATTGTCTGTATGAAAGATATGTGCTGAAATAATGTATGCATGACAAGGACAGATTGTAAGACTAGGCTTTGGCCTAAAATCTTCATCCTTGGGTATTAAAGATCAATCAATCAATCAATCAATCAATCAATCAAAGAAGGCATAAAAATCTTTAGAAATCACTTTCTTGCTTCTAAACAACTCATTCTATAAAACAGCTTTCAACACCATGAAGACTGAGACTGATGTGGAAAGAAACTATGTCAAATGAGACAAAGCAAACATTTAGTAAGATGAATCCTCAGAACTGTAGCCAAAGAAAATTTGACAAAGTGCTTTCAGGACATAAAGAATAAGGCCTGTAGATAAGTAAATCAGAGTGGGAAATCAAACTAATTGTCAATAATAGATGCCGATGTGAAAAGATAGTTATTATTGCTAAGAACATAATGACACGCGCAAGTAGTATCCAAGGATTAATTCTCAGTCTGGCAAAGAAGGATGAAAGTTACACACACACACACACACACACACACTGTTAGCAGACACCTAACACATGTAGCAAACGTTTGCATTATACCAGGGGAAAAGTGTTACACAATACTGTTGTGACATCAGTTTATTTTGATGTCATTTGTTCTTTTATATTCTTTTTGTCACTTTGACGTTTTTCCTATTTTGATGTCATTTGTTCTTTTATATTCTTTTTGTCACTTTGACGTTTTTCCCTTGCTTTGAAGACTCTACGAGTGGAAGTACTCAATTCCTCATCTCTCCAGTGGGTTCGAAGTTTTTTTTTTATCCGTTGTTTTGTTATCCTGTTTTTCCCTTGTGTTTACTGTTTAGTGTTTCCTGATGAAGGGTCTAAGACCCGAAAGCTTGAGTGTTTATCATTTTTTTTTTAAAAAGGACTTCAAAGTACTATTAGGTAAATCAGAGTTTGAATCAAACTATCCCTTCTTCTTCTTCCTAAAATACTGGTTCACTCAAAAACGAGTAGGTCACCAGCACGCATGTTAAAAAGTATCATGGAAGTGGAACTTGTAGAAAAATCAGAGTAGGAATCAAACTATCTTTGGAAATGAAACGTAGATTGTTGCATGCCCAATGATCTGAAAACATGCTGTAATGGTGTGGGAAACACACACATTTTCTGTTGGTGACTAGGACGCTCGATGTGATCTCTGATTGCCACAAAGCCACGACTACCAAAGTAGACAAGTTTTTGGCAAGGCTCGCAAAACACTTCAAATTCGCCGTCTTTGTCATGTTTTCTTATTACATCTGCGACTCTGCAGTCACACACGTCCTTCTGCTGCCACTCGGTCTTCTAGTGGTTCACATACTTCTTTCTTTTCTTTTTTTTTCGTTTTGTTTGCACTCACTGGCGGCAAACTCTCGCTGTGAATCGACGCCATGATGAGAAATGATACTGGAAGGAAACAGAATGAGAACTACGCCGTTTGAGAACATTAGTTTACCGACAGAGAAGAAATTCGCTGTGCAGACAAGCTGAGATCGTTTCTGAGCTTCACTCTTCGAATAATTTTTCGGCGGAGACTTTCTTTCGGCAGAGATGCGAAAAAATAATGGCGGAGACGGCGGAAACAGCAGAGGAGTTTTCATCCCTGGTATGAGTGGCATAAAAGTAATGCCTCTAATGTGATGCTGAATGCAAATTTTACAGGTGTAAGACATTGAAGAAAATAAATTCACTATACAGTTTGACAGAAATTGCAGGTCCCAGAGTGTGTTCACAAAGTGATGTATAACCAATGGCCCTTGACAAGATGGAGGATGGAGAGTGGATAATATAATTATCACCTGCTAAGAAATAAACTAGAATTCTGGAAACATTTCTTAGCATATGACACACAAACTATGAACTCACAAAGCAAGTCAAAGAAACACTGTGAGCTTCTGTCTGGAGAAACGGAACTAACTCTATCCATTTTGTTACTTGGCAAGATGCAAAATATACAAACTTGAGGTCAGGAACGCTGAAGGGTACGTCTGGCAGTTCTTCGTCACTCAGGTCATCCAGGTTGATGGTGGAATTCCTTCCCCTCATCCCTGATGCTGATGCATTTGAACTCAAGGGCGACGGTTCGTCTCTTGCAGCAACAGCATCATTGTCTTCATAATTACTGTCTTCATCATCCTCATACGGGAGAACAATACGGTGCCTCCTACGAGCAGGTCTTTCTCTTGTGAAGGTATCTAAAACATCCAGAATGAACAGCATTTAACTAATGGGTTTTGAGTATATGTGCCAACATTCATACATATAAAAAAAAAGACCTGACTCGAAAGTGTAACAGTTTTTCAGTCAAATATACTGATTATGCATTTTTCTATTATTCTTAGCTTGGATAATTTCAAACTGGATCTGGGACAGCAAATTCAGTTTGAGTTACCAAAGAAAAATATCAAAATATGAATATATAGTAAATAAAGAAAACAGAAATTTTCTAAACTGCACAAGCACTACAATAAAAGAGAAATTTACACATACGTGACATAGAAACAAACAGTAATTTCAAGCAGTCAACAATACCCAATACCTTCCAACACAGGAAAAACAGACATAAAATGTATAAAAACAGAACAGATATTTACATGAGCAAAAACATGACAAAAGAGAACAGCATTTTACCAATCCTGGCTCACTTGCTCCTCCACCAAGTTTTTGGGCGAAAGTGGCCTAAAAGCCGCCTTTTCCTGTTCTCTGACAAGTAAGACTTCAATAACCAAAAAATAACGATTATCTACAAACAAACATACTGTGTAGGGTTATCCGTTTTCAATACTAATTTACTAAACTTTTCAGATTTCAGTTTTTGCTTAATCCTATGTTTTTCCTGATCATTTTCAATAACATCATTTTCGCGCAAACATTCTTCAAATGAGTCTCTGTCTTTCATGTGAAATAACACCACAGTCTTTAACTGTTCTCTAAAGTCTTTTAAAACTGAGTTATATTTTTGGCATAAAATCCACACACTTATCCTGGCATGCCTTCCGCTGAAAGCTAGTTTTGACAAAGTGTTTCTCTTTTTAACTATGTCTCTTTCTGCCGAACAGTCATCTATAATAAATAGTGTTTGCGTTCCTTCAAACAGTCTATAAAACTGTTCTAAACACTCACTCAGTTTATTGCTAGGATCAACTAAATATATGTCATCATCTGTCCATATAAACCTTCTATCATGATATGCTTTGTTCCATTTAAGTGTTGGACAGAAAACCACAATATGATTAAAATTATAGCGATAAACTGTTTGTAATAGGTCTAGGACAAATATTGTTTTTCCACAACCAGTCTGCCCACAAATCAATGAGCAATGAGGAGTTTTTGTCATAAAGTTTAACTGCCCCATGGTTTTATAAAAGAATTTAATAAAATCCATTTATTATTTTTTCATACTCTCTGTCAAAACTTGTTCAGTAAAAAAATCCTATGAGGCCTAAATGTGAAAGATTAACCCAAATTCTTTCTGAAAATTGTTTTATTTAAGTCAACTTTGATTTTGTTATTGTTGTTAAAATTTTAAATTCCTCCCCCATTGTGAAGAACGACGATGGAAACGTTAAGCTTTTTAATTTAAAAAGTTTTGCCAGCAATTTAATTCCTTTTTTAAGGATTTCACAAAACCCCCACAACCCTTCCTCTCCAATCTTTAAAGACGAAATTTAAAATACATTGTGAACTTGTCTCCTAATTTTCCTGGGAAAAGAATGTAATTTTGTTTAAAAATTTTTTTAAAACGTTTCTTTTTGTGGGGAGTACTTTTTTTTTTCCCATACGGTGTTATTTCAATTTTTTTCCCGGTTTTGCTCTGGCAAAACTACATAAAAAGGGGCCGATTTTTGAGCTTTTCTAAAACTTTTTTGCGGCAAAAAATGAAAATGGGCTTAGAAATTCAAAATTTTTTTTTCCCATTTAAATGCCATTTGAGGTCGGGTTTTTCAAACTTTTTTATATTCTAGGCCAACATTTTTTGCTTCTAGATGCGCAGCTGTTTAGTTTAGGAAATTTTTGTTGTCCCCAACCTCTTTGCGTTTATAATCACCATCTTTGTGTACTAAAAAACCTAAAAAAGCGCCTTTCCCCGTTCTGTTAAAAAGCCCGCAAGTCTGAAAGGTTTTTTTAATTCAAATTTTAACCCCTCCGGCGTTGAAACCCGATTTTTTGGGCCCCCCGCATTATTTTTTGAACAACTTTTTATTTTTTTCCAAAACATGTGTGGGTTAACACTTTCCCAAAAACTTTCCCGCTTTGTCTCAATTTTTATTTGAAAGATCCCCAAACCCCCCCCACAAACTAAAATTTTAAAATGTAAATTAGGGAATTTATAAATTTTTAATCACAATATGCACTTTCCCAGATGGAAGAGCTCTTAAAACAGTTGGGGGGTTTTACAATAAATTCATAGGGCCCGCTCATCCAAATGAACATAAATTTAAAGAAGTAAAACAAGATCGAGGGATTTTTTCCCCCAAAGTAGTTTTGTTTGGCGAAAATCAAAACATGAACGGGGGCCGTTGGCTTTTTTTAAAACCAAAATTTTAGCTGCTCTTTATCAAAAGTACCCACTTTTTCTTCTTCAGGTTTGAAGGTTAAAATTTTTTTCAGATTCGCATTTTAAGTTGGGGAGCAATGTCGAAGTTATCATTGCTTCTTTTAGCGAGCAAAACCCGTAAAAAACCTCAGGGTTGGTTAATGGGTAACTAATTTGGCTCTATTATTAATTTTAAACTTATTTTTCTCCCTTTGGGCGACTTTGTGAATTTTTCATGGAGCGCGACCGTTCTGGTTTTCCGCTTCGTTTTAATAGCATGTTCTAAAACGAAGGGGGCTTTAGTTGTTTTTTGTTAAAACATTTTTTTTTTTAAAGAAATAAAAATGACGCGTTCAAAATTACAAAAGCAAAATATTCTTTGGGCCGCACACAACTTAAAAATTTAGCAAATGACACCCTTGAATTGCTGGACCCGACTAACACTTTTTTTAAAAAAAGGGGAACCCATGGGCAAATATTTTTAACCCCCCATTAAAAAAGATACATCGCGAAAGTGTGGTTTAGTTTCCCACAGTTTTATCAGAACAGTTTAAACTTTGCTTTTGTGTTTTTGCGCATCAATGGGTGTGGAGTGGTTCGTCTGTGATCACTTAAATCATCCTGATTCCCTGTCGGTGAGGTCAGTGTACGATTTCATTTTTATTACACCTTCAGGAGTATTTTTGGACCTGAATGCAAGCTCCATATACCAAATGACAAAAAACCGTTTAATCCCTTCCAGCAACACGAAATAGACTGAGGCTTTTGAAAGGATTGTAACGATTGTAATTTTACATCAAGACAGGACTTTAGACACAAAGTTGGATCTTAATCATGGCTCTAGGCACCCTTAGTTTTGGGGCGTGCACAGAAGTATAATATGACTGGAATCCTCCTTACACAATCTTTCTCTTCAGGGCCACTACTGTTCCACCTCGGGTCCCATAGAGCAAGAGCATAAACAGCATGGCCAACATCTTATCTTAGACACTTCTAAGGCCTAACCCCTAAAGCAGGAAATAGGAAGAATAACGACTGTTCGCCAACTTACGTTTGGTGTTTGCTAGGTTCGAATGCACAAACGAGATCGAGGCTAACAGATCACTTCTACTGGCTTTTGATGCACCAAAAACCAATACTTAGCAAATGTTAGAGGACGCCATTACGTACTGCATAGTGATTTGCCTTCAAGTATAAAAAAGGTACCAAAATGTTTTACAGTAACGAAGATCCGATAGTAGACTTGCTGTTGGCAATGGTTTATCCATGCTGCTTCTGACCTCAGACTCCAGATTAGGCACAATAATAAACTACATATAACCGAAAATCCTTGTGGCAGGAATGAACAGCAGGTCGGAAAAAAAACGTAATAATTCTGAGCCAGTTATATTGCATGCAGTTAAAAAAACAAGGATGACCCCCTAGAATAAGTCATCCAATCCCCGTGGTCCAAATGCCCGCAGGCCGTTGAAGCAACGCGAAAATAATAATGACCATGAATATGAAAAGACAGCACTTGTTTTTGGATTAATGGCCTGGATTACTCCTTCTTTATCTTACTAAAATTAACCCAAACTATTAAGAGAGCTAATGCTCCTAAGTGCTAGGCCATAAGCTAACTTTACTTTGCTTGCAGTAGACAAAAAGCCAGCTACGATACTCCTATATACCGGTAAAGCGTCTATGCTTTACGGATCTATTTTTTTAATAAACCCCGCAAGTGATCAAGCTGTTTTTTTTCCCATTGATTTATCAGGTGGAGGCGATGGAGGCGGAGGCCACTGGACCTGCAACCACCGCCGCCTGTAATAGCCATCATCCAGTTGTATACTTATTGCAAATCCTAATGGCAGTTATATACACTTGCAATGTGACTCCTTGCTCTCAAACAGTGTTCGTATTCGTTCTGTAGTGTTGTGTCTATATAAAATTCTTTGGTTAGTTTCTTTATTCTGCTCACTTGAGTTCGTAATTGTTCTCGGTTAGTAGACAACACTTCTAGTCTTGCTGATCTTTCTTGTTCAAGATCTTTTATCTTTGGGTTATTCTTTCTTTAATATCATGCCCTAATGTGCGTCATCAGCCTCAACGAGTTTTTCTTTTTCTCTTTTTATATGCTCATCTAGTTCACCTAGTTTTGCTAAATTGTTTGTTAATTCGCCTCTGATGCTTCTTAAAGCATGATCAAGGGCCGCTATTTCCTCGCATGGGTACGGGGGGTCGTGTATAGTTTTTTAATGCTGTTTCTTCTGAAAAACTGGTTTTCTGCTTCTATTGCATTTATTATTTCATCTGCTGATTGATTAAAACTTGAAGTTCCATGTTTTGTATTTGGTTAGCTGTTGGAAGTTCTTGCAGTGTGTTTTGAAGTTTAGCAACTGCCTCCGCTCTTAATTTCGGTCTAACAATGCCAAGGCGATTTTGCACGCTCGCAGGGAGTCTATTTCTAATCGAACCCACGGCTAAAAACTTTGATGGTCTTTTTTAGTTGTAAGCTGAACAAGTTCTCCTTGATCGTTTTTCACAAACAAATGGTCATCTTTTACTTCAAAATCTTAGGGTCTATAAATTCGGAGATTCTTGACCTAAACTTTGGTACAATGATTTGACCTTACTTTCTGTTAATTCCACGCCGCAATGAGAGCGCTGAGCGATGCTGTGTCAAAGGGATCATTTCACTCATGTCGTCTCCAGGATCAAAAACATCATAATCTTCTCACCTTCAATGCCTGCCATGTTTTTAAATAATTAACTTTTTATTTTGCTTCATAAAAATGTCACAAGCACATGGCTCGATTCTTGACCCGCATAGAAGACTGAAAGAACCCTTGGCATGAGGGAAATAAGCGACTATTACTGGTTCCAAATAATCCATCTACTATTGATGCAGATCAAATTCTTACTGTCAAATTTCCAGACCTAGAGCAGATGACGTGATTGTGCCAGGCTCTGCGCGTCTTACTTTCAAAATAGTACTCGCTTCAACAACAGACACAAGCAGGACAGTTGTCCAGAATCTGGGACGGCAATCGTAAGAAAATTTCTATAAAACTTGAGGGGCAAGAAATATTTTCTTTACACAATGCAGACATATTTTTAACCTATTCTGATCTATGGCTAACCGGGAATGAAGGATGATCTGCGTTTCAAGGAATCGGAAATGAAGAAGCACTAAAACTTAGAATAGGCGCCGCACTCGACGCAGATGATAAAAGCAGCAAAAAGGCTGTAGCCGTAAGTTATGCGTATGGAAATCGCTTTTTCATACCCCTAGATTTTGAGTTGTTAAAA
>JAFLJL010014091.1:0-14268 GCA_018398815.1 Conus ventricosus | reverse complement strand
GTTGTTGATGATGACTTGTACTATTTAGGATTGCATGTTTTTGGGAAAATGACTTGTACGTGTTGGGATGCATTTTTGTATGACTTGTACAGTGTTTAGGATTGAAATGTTGTATGACTTGTACTGTGTTAGGATTGCATGTTGTTGGTAATGACTTGTACGTGTTAGGATTGCATTTTGTTGATGATGACTTGTACTGTGTTAGGATTGCATTTTGTATGACTTGTAATGTGTTAGGATTGCATGTTGTTGATGATGACTTGTACTGTGTTAGGATTGCAGTTGTGTGACTTGTACTGTGTTGGGATTGCATGTTGTATACTTGTACTGTGTTAGGATTGCATGTTGATTGCATGTTGTATGACTTGTACTGTGTTAGGATTGCATGTTGGTGATAATGACTTGAAACTGTGTTAGGATTGCATGTTGTTGAATGACTTGTACTGTGTTAGGATTGCATGTTGTTGATGTTTGACTTGTACTGTGTTAGGATTGCATGTTGTTGATAATGACTTGAACTGTGTTAGGATTGCATGTTGTTGGTAGTGACTTGTACTGTGTTAGGATTGCATGTTGTTGGTAAAGACTGTCTGTGTTAGGATTGCATGTTGTATGACTTGTACTGGTTAGGATTGCATGTTGTTGATGATAAACTTGTACTGTGTTAGGATTGCATTTGTATGACTTGACTGTTTAGGATTGCATTTTGTTGGTAATGACTTGTAGTGTGTTAGGATGGCATTTGTTGGTAATGACTTGTACTGTGTTTAGGATTGCATGTTGTATGACTTGTAATGTGTTAGGATTGCATGTTTTGAGATGACTTGTACTGTGTTAGGATTGCATGTTGGTGATAAACTTGTACGTTTAGGATTGCTTTTTTGATGAAAACTTGTACTGAGTTGGGATTGCATGTTGGTTGATGATGACTTGTACTGTTTTAGGATTGCATGTGTATGACTTGTACTGTGTTAGGATTGCATGTTTATGACTTGTACTGTGTTAGGATTGCATGTTGTTGATGATGACTTGTGCTGTGTTTAGGAAATAGCATGTTGTTGATAAAGACTTGTACGGGGTTTAGGATTCATGTTGTTGATGAGACTTGAAACTGTGTTAGGATTGCATTGTTGATGAGGGACTTGTACTGTGTTAGGATTGAAATGTTGTATGACTTGTAATGTGTTAGGATTGCATGTTGTTGATGAGACTTGTACGTTTTTAGGATTGCATGTTGTATGACTTGTGCTGTGTTAGGATTGCAGTTGT
This sequence comes from Conus ventricosus, assembly GCA_018398815.1. Lineage (NCBI taxonomy): Eukaryota > Metazoa > Mollusca > Gastropoda > Neogastropoda > Conidae > Conus > Conus ventricosus. Next base: position 12,999 of record JAFLJL010014091.1, on the reverse strand, counting down.
TGGTAATGACTTGTACTGGTTAGGATTGCATTTTGGGTGATAATGATTTGTACTGTTTTAGGTTTGCATGTTGTTGATAATGACTTGTACTGTGTTAGGATTGCATTTTGTTGGTAATGACTTGTACTGTGTTAGGATTGCATGTTGTTGGTAATGACTTGTACTGTGTTAGGATTGCATGTTTTTGGGTAATGACTTGTACTGTGTTAGGTTTGCATGTTGTTAAATAATGATTGTACTGTGTTAGGATTGCATGTTGTATGACTTGTACTGTGTTAGGATTGCATGTTGGGGTAATGACTTGTACTGGTTAGGATTCCATGTTTTTTGGGTAATGACTTGTACTGTGTTAGGATTGCATGTTGTTGATAATGACTTGTACTGTGTTAGGATTGCATGTTGTAATGACTTGTACTGTGTTAGGACTGCATGTTTTTGGTAATGACTTGTACTGTGTTAGGATTGCATGTTTGTATGACTTATACTGTGTTAAGGATTGCATGTTGTTGATAATGACTTGTACTGTGTTAGGATTGCATGTTGTATGACTTGTACTGTGTTAGGATTGCATGTTGGTGATAATGACTTGTACTGTGTTAGGATTGCATGTTGTATGACTTGTACTGTGTTAGGATTGCATGTTGTTGATGATGACTTGTGCTGTGTTTAGGATTGCATGTTGTTGATGATGACTTGTACGTGTTAGGTGCATGTTGTTGATGATGACTTGTACTGTGTTAGGATTGCATGTTGTTGATGATGACTTGTACTGTGTTTGGTTTGCATGTTGGTGATGATGACTTGTACTGTGTTGGGGATTGCATGTTGTATGACTTTACTGTGTTAGGATTGCATGTTGTTGATGATGACTTGTACTGTGTTAGGATTGCATTTTGGTGATGATGACTTGTACTGTGTTAGGATTGCATGTTGTATGATTGTACTGTGTTAGGATTGCATGTTGTTGATGATGACTTGCACGTGTTAGGATTGCATGTTGTTGATGATGACTTGTACTGTGTTAGGATTGCATTTGTTGATAATTACTTGTAGGGTGTTAGGATTGTATGTTGTATGACTTGTGCTGTGTTAGGATTGCATGTTTTTGAGATGACTTGTACTGTGTTAGGATTGCATGTTGTTGATAATGACTTGCACTGTGTTTGGATTGCATGTTGTATGACTTGTACTGTGTTAGGATTGCATTTTGTTGATGATGACTTGTACAGTGTTAGGATTGCATGTGTTGATGATGACTTGTACTGTTTAGGATTGCATGTTGTTGATGATGACTTGTACTGTGTTAGGATTGCATGTTGTTGATGATGACTTGTACTGTGTTAGGATTGAAATTTGTTGATGACGACTTGCACGTGTTAGGATTGCATGTTGTTGATAATTACTTGTACTGTGTTAGGATTCCATTTGTATACTTGTGCTGTGTTAGGATTGCATGTTTTGATGATGACTTGCACTGTGTTAGGATTGCATGTTGTTGATGATGACTTGTACTGTGTTAGGATTGCATTTGGGATAATGACTTTACAGTGTTAGGATTGCATGTTGTATACTTGTACTGTGTTAGGATTGCATGTTGTTGATGATGACTTGTACTGTGTTAGGATTGCATGTTGTTGATAATGATTTTGTACTGTGTTAGGATTGCATGTTGTATGACTTGTACTGTGTTAGGATTGCATGTTGTTGATGATGACTTGTACTGTGTTAGGATTGCATGTTGGTGATAATAAATTGTACTGGTTAGGATTGCATTTTTGTTGATGATGACTTGTACTGTGTTAGGATTGAAATTGTTGTATGACTTGTACGTGTTAGGATTGCATGTTTTGGTAATGACTTGTACTGTGTTAGGATTGCAGGTTGTTGATGATGATTTTGTACTGTGTTTAGGATTCCATGTTGTTTATATGACTTGTACTGTGTTAGGATTGCATGTTGTTGGTAATGACTTAAACTGTGTTAGGATTGCATGTTGTATGACTTGTACTGTGTTAGGATGCATGTTGTATGACTTGTACTGTGTTAGGATTGCATTTGTTGGTAAGACTTGTACTGTGTTAGGATTGCATGTTGTTGATGATGACTTGTGCTGTGTTAGGATTGCATGTTGTGATGATGACTTGTACTGTGTTAGGATTGCATGTTGTTGGTAATAACTTGTACTGTTTAGGATTGCATTTTGTTGGTAATGACTTGTACTGGTTAGATTGCATTTTGGTAAAAAATGACTTGTGCGTGTTAGGTTTGCATGATTGCATGACTTTACCGGTTAGGATTGCATGTTGTTGATAATAACTTGTATTGTGTTAGGAAATTGCATGTTGTTGAAGATGACTTGTACTGTGGTAGGTTTTGCATGCTGTTAATAATGGACTTGTACTTTTAGGATTGCATGTTGTATGACTTGCATTGTGTTAGATTGCATTTTGTTGATGATGACTTGTACTGTGTTAGGATTGCATGTTGTTATAATGACTTGTACTGTGTTAGGATTGCATGTTGTATGACTTGTACTGTGTTGGGAGTGCATGTTGTTGATGATGACTTGTACTGTGTTAGGATTGCATGTTGCTGATAATGACTTGTACTGTGTTAGGATTGCATGTTGTATGACTTGTACTGTGTTGGGATTGCATGTTGTATGACTTGTAATGTGTTAGGATTGCATGTTGGTGATAATGACTTGTATGGTTAGGATTGCATGTTGTTGATGATGACTTGTACTGTTTAGATTGCATGTTGTTGATAAAGACTTGTACGTGTTAGGATTGAAAGTTGTTGATAATGACTTGTACTGTGTTAGATTGCATGTTGATGGTAGTGACTTGTACTGTGTTAGGATTGCATGTTGTTGGTAATGACTTGTACTGTGTTAGGATTGCATGTTGTATGACTTGTACTGTGTTAGGATTGCATGTTGTTGATGATGATTTTGTGCTGTGTTAGATTGCATGTTTTTATGACTTGTACTGTGTTAGGATTGCATGTTGTTGGTAATACTTGTACTGTGTTAAGGATGGCCCATGTTGTTGGTAATGACTTGTACTGTGTTAGGATTGCATTTGTTTTGACTTGTAATGTGTTAGGATTGCATATTGTTGATGATGACTTGTACTGTGTTAGGATTGCATGTTGGTGATAATGACTTGTACTGTGTTAGGATTGCATGTTGTTGATGATGACTTGTACTGTTTTTGGGATTGCATGTTGTTGATGATGACTTGTACTGTGTAGGATTGCATGTTGTATGACTTGTACTGTGTTAGGATTGCATGTTGAATGACTTGAAACTGTGTTAGGATTGCATGATGTTGATGATGACTTGTACTGTGTTAGGAATGCATGTTGCTGATGATGACTTGTACTGTTTCGATTGCATTTGTTGGTAATGACTTGTACTGTGTTAGGATTACATGTTGTATACTTGTAATGTGTTAGGAATTGCATGTTGTATGATTTGCACTGTGTTAGGATTGCATGTTGTTGATAAAGGACTTGTGCTGTGTTAGGATTGCATTTTTGTATGACTTGTACTGTGTTAGGATTGCATGTTGTATGACTTTACTGTGTTAGGATTGCATGTTGTTGATGTGACTTGTGCTGTGTAGGATTGCATGTTGTTGATAAAGACTTGTACTGTGTTAGGATTGCATGTTGTAGACTTGTACTGTGTTAGGATGCATGTTGGTGATAATGACTTGTACTGTGTTAGATTGCAATGTTTATGACTTGTACTGTGTTAGGATTGCATGTTGTTGATGATGACTTGTGCTGTGTTAGGATAGCCTTTGTTGATGATGACTTTACTGTGTTAGGATTGCATGTTGTTGATGATGACTTGTACTGTGTTGGGATTGCATGTTGTGATGATGACTTTACTGTGTTAGGATTGCATGTGTATGACTTGTAATGTGTTAGGACGGGCATGTTTTGATGATGACTTGTACTGTGTTAGGATTGCATGTTGTAATACTTTTGCTGTGTTAGGATTGCATGTTGTGGTAATGACTTGTACTGTGTAGGATTGCATTTTGGTGAAATGACTTGTACTGTTTTTAGGATGTATGTTGTTGATGATGACTTGTACTGTGTTGGGATTGCATGTTGTTGGTAATGACTTGTACTGGTATAGGATTGCATTTTGTTGGTAATGACTTGTACTGTGTTGGGATTGAAATGTTGTATGACTTGTACTGTGTTAGGATTGCTGTTTTTGATGATGATTTGTGCTGTGTTAGGATAGCATTTTTTGATGATGACTTGTAGTGTGTTAGGATTGCATGTTGTTGAGATGACTTGTACTGTGTTAGGATTGCATGTTGTTGATGATGACTTGTACTGTGTTAGGATTGCATGTTGTATGACTTGTACTGTTTAGGATTGCATGTTTTGATGATGACTTGTAACTGCGTTAGGATTGCAATTTGATGACTTGTGCTGTGTTAGGATTGCATGTTTTTGGGTAATGACTTGTACTGTGTTAGGATTGCATGTTGGTGAAAATGACTTGTACTGTGTTAGGACTGCATGTTTTTTGAAAATGACTTGTACTGTGTTAGGATTGCATGTTGTTGGAAATGATTTGTACGTGTTAGGATTGCATGTTTTTGGGTAATGACTTTACTGTGTTAGGATTGCATGTTGTTGGTAATGACTTGTACTGTGTTAGGATTGCATGTTGTTGAAAATGATTGTACGTGTATAGGATTGCATGTTGAAATGACTTGTACTGTGTTAGGATTGCATGTTGTTGGTAATGACTTGTAACTGGTTTAGGATTGCATGTTGTTGGTAATGACTTGTACTGTGTTGGGATTGCATGTTGTTGATAATAAATTGTACTGTGTTAGGATTGCATGTTGAATGACTTGTACTGTGTTAGGAATTGCATGTTGTTGGAAAAGACTTGTACTGTGTTAGGATTGCATGTTGAAATGACTTATACTGTGTTAGGATTGCATGTTGTTGAAAATAAATTGTACGTGTTAGGATTGGCATGTTGTATGACTTGTACGTTTTAGGATTGAAATGTTGGTGATAATGACTTGTACTGTGTTGGGAAATTGCATGTTGTATGACTTGTACTGTGTTAGGATTGCATGTTGTTGATGATGACTTGTGCTGTGTTAGGATTGCATGTTGTTGATGAGACTTGTACTGTGTTAGATTGCATGTTGTTGATTATGACTGTACTGTGTTAGGTTTCCCAAATGTTGTTGATGATGACTTGTACTGTGTTTGGATTGCATGTTGGTGATGATGACTTGTACTGTGTTAGGATTGCATGTTGTATGACTTGTACTGTGTTAGGATTGCATGTTGTTGATAAATGACTGTACTGTGTTAGGATTGCATGTTGGTGATGATGACTTGTACTGTGTTAGGATTGCATGTTGATGACTTGTACTGTGTTAGGATTGCATTTTTGGTGATAATGACTTGTTACTGTGTTAGGTTTGCATGTTGTTGATGATGACTTTACTGGTTGGATTGCATGTTGTTGATGATGACTTGTACTGTGTTAGGATTGCATGTTTTGATAATGACTTTACTGTGTAGGATTGCATGGATGGTAGTGACTTGTACGTGTTTAGGATTGCATGTTTGTGTAATGACTTTACTGTGTTAGGATTGCATGTTGTATGATTTGTACTGTGTTAGGATTGCATGTTGTTGATGATGACTTGTGCTGTGTTTAGGATTGCATGTTGTATGACTTGTACTGTGTTAGGATTGCATGTTGTTGGTAATGACTTGTACGGGTGTTAGGATGGCATGTTGTTGGTAATGACTTGTACTGTTTGGGATTGCATGTTGTATGACTTGTAATGTGTTAGGTTTGCATATGTTGATGATGATTTTGTACGTGTTAGGATTGCATGTTGGTGATAAGACTTGTACTGTTTAGGATTGCAGTTGTTTGATAAATGATTTTACTGTGTTAGGATTGCATGTTGTTGATGATGCTTGTACTGTGTTAGGATTGCATGTTGTAGGACTGTACTGTGTTGGATTGCATGTTGTATGACTTGTACTGTGTTAGGATTGCATGTTTGTTTGATGATGACTTGTACTGTGTTAGGATGCATGTTGCTGTTGATGACTTGTACTGTGTTCGGATTGAAATTTGTTGGTAATGACTTGTACTGTGTTAGGATTACATTTTGAAATGACTTTAATGTGTTAGGATTGCATGTTGTATGATTTGCACTGTGTTAGGATTGCATTTGTTGTTTGATGACTTGTGCTGTGTTAGGATTGCATGTTGTATGACTTGTACTGTGTTAGGATTGCATTTTGTATGACTTGTACTGTGTTAGGATTGCAGTTGTTGAGATGACTTGTGGTGTGTTAGGATTGCATTTTGTTGATGATGAACTTGTACTGTGTTAGGATTGCATGTTGTATGACTTGTACTGTTTAGGATTGCATGTGGTGATAATGACTTGTACTGTGTTAGGATTGCATGTTGTATGACTTGAACTGTGTTAGGATTGCATGTTGTTGATGATGACTTGTGCTGTGTTGGGAAATAGCATGTTTTATGATGACTTGTACTGTGTTAGGATTGCATTTTGTTGATGATGACTTGTACTGTGTTAGGATTGCATGTTGTTGATGATGACTTGTACGTGTTAGGATTGCATGTTTATGACTTGTAATGTGTTAGGATTGCATGTTGTGATGATGACTTGTACTGGTTAGGATTGCATGTTGTATGACTTTTGCTGTGTTAGGATTGCATGTTGTTGGTAATGACTTGTACTGTGTTAGGATTGCATGTTGGGGATAATGACTTGTACTGTGTTGGGATTGTATGTTGTTGATGATGATTTGTACTGTGTTAGGATTGCATGTTGTTGGTAATGACTTGTACTGGGGTTAAAATTGCATGTTTTTGGTAATGACTTGTACTGTGTTAGGATTGCATGTTGTATGACTTGAAACTGTTTTAGGATTGCATGTTGTTGATGATGACTTGTGCGTGTTAGGATAGCATGTTTTTGATGATGACTTGTAGTGTGTTGGGATTGCATGTTGTTGATGATGACTTGTACTTGTTAGGATTGCATGTTGTTGATGATGACTTGTACTGTTTAGGATTGAAATTTGTATGACTTGTACTGTGTTAGGATTGCATGTTGTTGATAAATACTTACTGCGTTAGGATTGCATTTTGTATGACTTGTGCTGTGTTAGATTGCATGTGTTGGTAATGACTTGTACGTGTTAGGTTTGCATTTTGGGGTGATAATGACTTGTACTGTGTTTAGGACTGCATTTTGTTGATAATGACTTGTACTGTTTAGGATTGCATGTTTTTGGGTAATGACTTGTACGTGTTGGGATTGCATGTTGTTGGTAATGACTTGTACTTTGTTAGGATTGCATGTTGTTGGTAATGACTTGTACGTGTTAGGATTGCATGTTGTTGATAAGACTTGTACTGTGTTAGGATTGCATGTGTATGACTTGTACTGTGTTAGGATTGCATGTTGTTGGAAAATGACTTGTACTGTGTTGGGAAATTGCATGTTGTTGGTAATGACTTGTACTGTGTTAGGATTGCATGTTGTTGATAATGACTTGTACTGTGTTAGGATTGCATTTTGGGAATGACTTGTACTGTTTTTAGGATTGCATGTTGTTGGTAATGACTTGTACTGTGTTAGGATTGCATTTTATAAAACAAATACTGTTTTTAGATTGCATGTTGTTATAATGACTTTACTGTGTTAGATTGCATGTTGTATGACTTGTACTGTGTTAGGATTGCATGTTGGTGATAATGATTTTAAACTGTTTAGGTTTGCATGTTGTATGACTTGTACTGTTTTAGGATTGCATGTTGTTGATGATGACTTGTGCTGTGTTAGGATTGCATGTTGTTGATGATGACTTGAAACTGTGTTAGGATTGCATGTTGTTGATGATGACTTGTACTGGGGTTTAGGATTCCATGTTGTTGATGATGACTGAAACTGTGTTTGATTGCATTTTGGGTGATGATGACTTGTACTGGTTAGGATTGCATGTTGTATACTTGTACTGTGTTAGGATTGCATGTTGTTGATGATGATTTGTACTGTTTTAAGGATTGCATGTTGGTGATGAAGACTTGTACTGGTTAGGATTGCATGTTGTATGACTTGTACTGTGTAGGATTGCATGTTGTTGATGATGATTTGTACTGTGTTAGGATTGCATGTGTTGATGATGAGTTTACTGTGTTAGATTGCATGTTGTTGATAATTACTTGTACGGTGTTAGGTTTGCATGTTGTAAGACTTGTGCTGTGTTAGGATTGCATGTTTTTGATAAATGACTTGTACGGTTAGGATTGCATGTTGTTGATAATGACTTGCACTGTGTTAAAAGGGCATGTTGATGACTTGTACTGTGTTAGGATTGCATGTTGTTGATGATGACTTGAAACTGGGGTTAGGATTGCATGTTGTTGATGATGACTTGTACTGTGTTAGGATTGCATGTTGTTGATGAGGACTTGTCCCTGTGTTAGGATTGCATTTGTTGATGATGACTTGTACTGTGTTAGGATTGCTTGTTGGGAAAATGATTTGCACTGTGTTAGGATTGCATGTTGTTGATAATTACTTGTACGTGTTAGGATTGCATGTTGTATGACTTGGCTGGTTAGGATTGCATGTTGTTGATGATGACTTGCACTGTGTTAGGATTGCATGTTGTTGATGATGACTTGTACTGTGTTGGGAAATGCATGTTGGTGATAATGACTGTACAGTGTTAGGATTGCATGTTGTATGACTTGTACTGTTTAGGAATTGCATGTTTTGAGAAGACTTGTACTGTGTTAGGATTGCATGTTGTTGAAAATGACTTGTACTGTGTTAGATTGCATGTTGTAAGACTTGTACTGTGTTAGGATTGCATGTTGTTGTGATGACTTTAACTGTGTTAGGATTGCATGTTGTGATGATGACTTGTACTGTGTTAGGATTGCATGTTGGTGATAATGAATTGTACTGTGTTGGGATTGCATGTTGTTGATGATGACTTTTTACTGTGTTAGGATTGCATGTTGGTGATGAGACTTGTACTGTGTTAGGATTGCATGCTTTTGATGATGACTTGTACTGTGTTAGGATTGCATGTTGTTGATGATGATTTTACTGTTTGGGATTGCATGTTGTATGACTTGTAATGTTAGAACCATTTTTGGTGATGATGACTTGTACTGTTAGGATTGCATTTTGTATGACTTTTTGCTGTGTTAGGATTGCATGTTGTTGGTAATGACTGTACTGTTTTAGGATTGCATGTTGGGATAATGACTTGTACGGTGTTAGGATTGCAGTTGTTGATAATGACTTGTACTGTGTTAGGATTGCATGTTGTATAATGACTTGTACGTGTTAGGATTGCATGTTTTTGGGTAATAAATTGTACTGTGTTAGGATTGCATGTTGTTGGTACTGACTGTACTGTTTAGGATTGGATTTGTTGAAAATGACTTGTACTGTGTTAGGATTGCATTTGAATGACTTGTACTGTTTTGGGATTGCATGTTGTTGGTAATGACTTGTACTGTGTTAGGTTTGCATTTTTGTTGGTAATGACTTGTACTGTGTTAGGATTGCATGTTGTTGATAATGATTTTGTACTGTGTTAGGATTGCATGTTGTATGACTTGAAACTGGTTAGGATTGCATTTGATGGTAATGACTTGTACTGGTTAGGATTGCATGTTGTATGACTTGTAATTGTTAGGATTGCATGTTGTTGATAATACTTGTACTTGTTAGATTGCATGTTGTATGACTTGAAACTGTGTTGGGAAATTGCATTTTGGTATAATGACTTGACTGTGTTAGGATTGCATGTTGTATGACTTTGTACGTGTTAGGATTGCAGTTGTTGATGATGCTGTGCTTTTAGGATTGCATGTTGTTGATGATGACTTGTACTGTTAGGATTGCATGTTGTTGATGAGACTTGTACTGTGCTAGGATTGCATGTTGTTGATGATGACTTTACTGTGTTAAGGATTGCATGTTGGTGATGATGACTTGTACGTTTTAGATTGCATTGTATGACTTGTACTGTGTTAGGATTGCATGTTGTTGAATGATACTTTACTGTGTTAGGATTGCAGTTGGTAAAGATGACTTGTACTGTGTTGGGATTGCATGTTGTATGACTTGTACTGTGTTAGGATTGCATGTTGTTGATGATGACTTGTACTGTGTTAGGATTGCTTTGTTGTTGTGATGACTTGTACTGTGTTAGATTGCATGTGTTGATTAGACTTGAACTATGTTGGATTGCATGTTTTTGGGTAATGACTTGCACTGTGTTAGTTGCATGTTGATGACTTGTCTTTTTTAGGATTGCATTTTTGTATGACTTGTACTGTGTTAGATTGCATTTTGTTGGTAATGACCTGTACTGTGTTAGGATTGCATGTTGTTGATGATGACTTTAACTGTGTTGGGAAATTGCATGTTGTATGACTTGTAATGTGTTAGGATGCATGTTGTTGATGATGACTTGTACTGTGTTAGGATTGCATGTTGGTGATAATGACTTGTACAGTGTTAGATTGCTTGTTTATTACTTGTACTGTGTTAGTTTGCATGTTGTTGATGATGACTTGTACTGTGTTAGGATTGCATGTTGTTGATGATGACTTGTACTGTTTTTGGGATGCATGTTGTATGACTTGTACTGTTTAGGATGCATGTTGTTGATGATGACTTGTACTGGTTAGGATTGCATGTTGTTGATGATGACTTGTACTGTGTAGGATTGCATGGGGTGATAATGACTTGTACTGTGTTAGGATTGCATGTTGTTGATGATGACTTGTACTGTGTTAGGATTGCATGTTTTTAGACTTGACTGTGTTAGGATTGCATGTTGTTGGTAATGACTTGTACTGTTAGGATTGCATGTTGTTGATGATGACTTGTACTGTGTTAGGATTGCATGTTGTTGATGATGACTTGTACTGTGTTGGGATTGCATGTTGTTGATGATGACTTGTACTGTGTTAGGATTGCAGTTGGTGATAATGAATTGTACTGTGTTAGGATTGCATGTTGTTGATGATGCCCTTTGGTACTGTGTTAGGATTGCATTTTGTAGACTTGTACTGTGTTAGGATTGCATGTTGTTGGTAATGACTTGTAGTGTTGGGTTGCATGTTGTTGAGATGACTTGTACTGTGTTAGGATTGCATGTTGTTGATGATACTTGTACTGTGTTAGGATTGCATTTTGTTGGTAATGACTTGTACTGTGTTAGAATGCATGTTGTATGAACTTGTACTGTGTTAGGATTGCATGTTGTATGACTTGACTGTGTTAGGATTGCATGTTGCTGGTAATGATTGTACTGTGTTAGGTTTGCAGTTGTTGAGATGAATTGTACTGTGTTAGGATTGCATTTGTTGGTAATGACTTGTACTGTTTTAGGATTCATGTTGTTGGTAATGACTTGTACTGTGTTAGGATTGCATGTTGTTGTAGTGACTTGTACTGTGTTAGGGTTCCCATGTGTATGACTTGTACTGTGTTAGGATTGCTTGTTGTTGATGATGACTTGTACTGTGTTGGGATTGCATGTTGGTGATAATGACTTGTACTGTTTTTAGATGCATGTTGTTACTTGTACTGTTTTTAGGATTGCATGTTGTTGATGATGACTTGTACTGTTTTTAGGATTGCATGTTGTTGATGTACTTGTACTGGTTGGGATTGCATGTTGTTGATGATGACTTGTACTGTTTGGATTGCATGTTTTTGGGTAATAACTTGTACTGTGTTAGGATTGCATTTTTGTTGGTAATGACTTTGTACTGTGTTAGGATTGCATGTGGTGAAAATGCTTGTACTGTGTTAGGATTGCATGTTGGTGATAATGACTTGTACTGTTTAGGATTGGCAAGTTGTATGACTTGTACTGTGTTAGGAAATTGCAGTTGTTGATGTTTGACTTGTACTGTGTTAGGATTGCATGTTGTTGATAATGACTTGTACTGTGTTAGGATTGCATGTTGTAGATTTGTACTGGGGTTAGGATTGCATGTTGAAATGATTTGTACTTGTTAGGATTGCATGTTGGTGATAATGTCTTGTACTGTGTAGGATTGCATGTTGTTGATGAAGACTTGTACTGTGTAGGATTGCATGTTGTTGATGATGACTTGTACTGTGTTAGGATTGCATGTTGTTGATAATGACTTGTACTGTGTTAGGATTGCATGTTGTTGGTAGTGACTTGTACTGTGTTAGGATTGCATGCTGTTGGTAATGACTTGTACTGTGTTAGGATTGCATGTTGTATGACTTTACTGTTTAGGATTGCATGTTTGTTGGTAATTAAATTGTACTGTGTTAGGATTGCATGTTGTTGATGATGACTTGTGCTGTGTTAGGATTGAAATTTGTTGATGAGATTTTGTACTGTGTTAGGATTGCATGTTTGTTGGTAATGATTTGTACTGTGTTAGGTTTGCATTTTGTTGATGATGACTTTACTGTCCAGTGTTGTGGATGAAATCCGACACAAAATTTATACAGGGAGTCCACCACATGGGAATGAGCATCAGAGAGCAGTTCGAGTGAATTAGTTGTGTGTGTGTGTGGTGTGTGTGTGTGTGTGTGTGTGTGTTTTGTGTGTATGTGTGTGTGTGATTTTGGTGTGTGTGTGTGTGTGTGTGTGTGTGTTTGTGTGGTGGTGTGCGTGCGTGCGTGTGCGTACGTGCGCGCGTGAGAGAGGGGAGAGAGAGAGAGGGGAGAGAGAGAGAGAGAGAAGAGAGAGAGAGAGAGAAGAGAGGGGATTCAAGTATCAAAACCTCGCCCTAGATCACGATGTCTGTATCCGCATACTCATTCCCAATTGAAGGATTCAACAATATGAAGTCGTGCCCTCTGTACTTGTTTTGCCTGTGGAAGAGAACTGCCCAGACATTTCTCTTTTAGGTACCAATCCACC
>JAFLJL010014090.1:0-5000 GCA_018398815.1 Conus ventricosus | reverse complement strand
TTTAAATTTCCCCATCATTTCTCGCTACTGTCCACCCTTACTGTACAGGAGAACTCAAACAAGGGAGTGAACTTGTGGACACACAGGGATGGCTTTTTCCTGATTGTTTTGTTTCCTGTCCCGCTCATTTTCATCCTGCTCTCTTTGTCTCTTGTCTTTTTTTTTTTTATTTTTTTTTATTGTCTTTGCTTAAATATCTATGAATTCATCTCTCTTTGTCTGTTTCCTTTTTTTTTTTCGATTTTGTTTTCCTTCATTCATTTCAGCCTCCCAATTTTCCTCCTCTTTCCCCCCTCTCTCTCAATCTTCTTTTCCATTAAATACCGTAGCATCTGTTGTTGTTTTTGTACTCCCAGTTCTTATAGAACAGGGAGTACTTTACAATGGGAACGAGGAAATGCTGTCTGTCTGTGTGTGTGTGTCTGTCTGTCCGTGGTCAAAATGTGCTCCACTCGCTCCAGACAAAACTCTCTGGGCCGATCCTTCTGAAACTTGGTAGGTAACTAAAGGCTATAATAACGACCCAAAATTGAATTCTACATTATGACTCAGTGACAACAATACATAATGACGCATGTATGAATAGTGCTTTTTTTTACTCCCCACCCCCCACTCCCCACCCCACCTTTAGACGTATTTGACGGATTTAGAATAGCTAAAGATCTATTCACTGAACCGGAAGAAAAGGGAAATTCAAAGAAAACATCTCTTGACATGATACACAGCGTAAATCACAAGAAACTTGTAGTACGTTTTTATAAGCTTTTGGCATCTTGATTTTCTTCCCGATATTGACAGGGAATTAAGTTGCTTGGTCAGTCTGAAGTATGGGTGGGAATGAACAATAAAGGTAACAACAGAGGCCAGCAAACTCAACAAAATAATCATCATTACCAGACACTCAGACACCTGGCCAATGCCTAACTTATGTTTAGTCTAACAACCAGGCGACTCGGTCTACCATTATTAAGTCATTTCGTCAATCAGTCAGTAAAAAAGGTTCCTTAGTCAGTTAGTCAATCTTCAGTCGGTAAATATGATCATCGTTCAAAGTTTAATTAGTCATCGTCATGCCTCAGTTACTTAGCCATTATTCAGACCAACAATCAGTCAGTCAATCATCATTAGTCCAAGCAACAGTTGTAAGTGGTGACAGTCATCCAGACATTTTTAAGTCACGACAAACGGTAATTTCATTCGTCAATTAAGTCGGTCGTCTGTCATTTTGTCGTCAGTCATGGTCAGTCATTTGTGACCCTGGTAACTGATCAATTCAGACTTTTCTTTTTTTTTACGTAATGAAGACGAGTTATTCAGCCAGTAAGTCGCAAGATAGCATTCAGCTGTACCCTCAGACAATCAAAAAACTAGTAAAAGTGACTTAAGTGCACCAGCGCGTCAATCAGTAAGTCCTATAAATTATTTCAATTATCAATAGCATTCAGTCAATAAAAAAGTCTGTCCACCGTCATCAATGGAAACTGTGTAAAGTTCAGTGACATCAAAATCAGTCAATCACACTGTAGTCAGACAGCCTTTACTCGAAATTCAGTACATTCATCCATTGGTTAGCGCACATCAGTCTGTTATCCAATAGATCAGCTATTAGGTTCTCGAACAATTACATTAGTCAGGTCCTTCAGTTTCTAAGTATCAGCCAATACCCTAGCAAGTCAGTCCAAAGCGTTCCCTAACCCGCTAAGTCAGATCGTCGTCCAGTTACTTTGTAGTTATTCAGTCAGTCATTCAATTTTCCATTATAAGTCAGGTCGTCTTGTTCCAAATAACGCAATCCGTCCAATTATCGAGTACTTACATTCAATCAGTCAACGACTATATTAGTCCAGCTAGTGGTCAGTCAGTCAAAGAATCATTCAGAGAAGACCGTCATTGATTACAATCAATCATCTGTTCACCCTATCTATCTGTCCCAGAACCACAACGACAGACACACGAATATCAGCTGATAAATAATTAATTACATCAGTCCAACAGTGAATCCAAGCAGCTTATGAAACATACTGGCCAGAAACAGGAACAAATGTACCTACCACACAAAAATGAGTCGCTTGAACATAGCAAAGCGTATCAAGAATATAATTTCTAAAAGATTTTTTTTATTCCATGTTCTATTACAATGTGAAAACCATTTGTAGAATCGTGGCGTTATAGTTTTCAAGATACAGTGTTTTGAAGATGGATGGGTAACCCTCTGAGAAGAGCATTTATTGAAGAAAAAGAACAAACACAGAATTCACCACATACAGCAAAATATTAATTAACAATAATAGGTGTTTTAAAATGACAAGACTCAGATACAGAAAGTTGCAGTCAACATATAAACAATTCACTGAGTGAATTTGGAGTGGCAGGAAACCTAAATAATATCAGCAAGGGTCAAAATCTCAAAATCGATTCCTGACGCCCCAACTGCCTATTTCGGCTGCAAACTGAAAACCCGGAGAGACGACAAGCGACTCAATCCGTGGTGGAAGTCACAAATAAGAAAAGTAAATCCAGTTTATAGAATAAAACTCAAGTATTTAAAAAACCCTAAACGCCACCGAGGACAACACAAGGCGGTCATAGGAGATTCCAGTCAGACACATACAGGGCTGTCAGAATTAGTCCGTCAATGTATGACACGGTCGGTCACAGTCAAAAAATGAACAACTCAGTTACTAAGTTTGTGACCAAGTTCGTACGGTAACGGCAATCATATATAAGCTCTTACAGTAATACGTCATACACGAGGTATAAAACGTACAGTCAGACAATATACACAATCAATACGACAGTAATAATATATAAATGAGTAATCAATATCGATCAGGAAGGCTATCAATTAGTCATTCTGCAAAAGACCCCAAAAGCAACACTCAGTTTTTAAAAATAATACAGTTAAACAGTGCGTAAGCCGATTAGTTCATTTCATACAGCAGTCAGCATAGGTAGCTGATACAATCAATGAGGCCATTTACCATGACAATCAGTCATTTCGTTCATCATTCAACAAATAAGCAACTTATACAAACAATAAGCCATTCCCATGACAATCACATCACAGTTACTTAAGCAGTAGCAGAGTCAAACCGAACAAGTCTCAACTCTGAACGTTTAAGTTAGACATCTGTGGAGGTGGTGTGTGTTGTGTGTGTGAGTGTGTGTGTGTGTGTGTGTGCTGTGCGAGCGTCGTGCGTGCGTGCCGTGCTTGCGTGCGTGTGTGTGTTGGTGTGGTGTGTGATGTGTGTGTGTGTGTGTTGTGTGTGTGTGTTTTTGTTGTGTGTGTGTAGTGTGTGCGCGCGCGCATGTGCACGTGCTATGTGTCTTTGTAATTGCATGAAACAGTTATGGTGTACTTGACCAAAATTCATGAAAATAAACGACAATCAATGTTCAGTGTGTTGATGCTAGACAGAAGAATGACATCCACTCTCATAGATTTTGGTGGTAGTAAGAAGACCCCACACACACACACACACACACACCCACACACACACACACACAACACACACCGCGCGCGCGCGCTCGGCGGCGTGCGCACGCACGCACGCACGCCACGCACGCACCGGGACACACATGCACGCACGCACGCACGCACACACACACACACACACACACACACACACACACACACACACAGCCACACACATACACTACAAAACCCTACACCATCACCAACCACCATCAACAAACACCACCACCACAACAACAAGCAACAACCACACAGGACAGCACAACCCATGCCCCACCCAACCCCCACACAATGGACTGAAAACGAAAGCGTTCCAACAAGCTGTTTTCTGCCCACGCAAACACCGACCCAGCTTTCGCAATATGACACCCATCAAGATCAGATCAGTCTGTCAGCCATAAATCCCAACCCAACCCCCCCCCCCCCCCCCCCACCCCTCCCCCCCCGATCCCTCACCAATTAACCTCAACCGCCTACCCCCACACTTGCGTCCCCTCCCACCACCAATTTCTCACACCCCCCACTACCCACCCCCAACTCCACACCTGCCCCCCCCCCCCCACCCCCCTCCCCCCGCTCCCGCCCCACCTCCCACCACAAATTTTCTCACCTTGTTTCCTACCTGTCCATGTGCGACGTCACGTCCGCTAATGGCCAGGGTTTCTTGACAGGTGAGTAACGGGGGCGGATTTCTTGGTCATATAATGGTCTTCGTGTTGATGAGCTGTTTTGGGCTGCAGGTGCTTGTGTGTGTGTGTGAGTGTGTGTGATTGTGTGTGTGTGTTTGGGTGTGTGGTGTGTGTGTGTGTGTGCGTGGGTGTGTTTTGTGTTCTTTCTTTTGTTTATTTTCCCGTCCCATTAAAAAAAGGGATAGAGTAAATGATGGACACTTACATCGTCAGTGTGTCGGTAGGTGATGCGTGAGTGTGTGTGTGTGTGTGTGTGTGTGTGTGTGTGTGTGTAGTGTGAGAGTGTAGTGCGCGTGTTAGTGTGTGAGTGTGTGTGTGTGTGTATGCGTGCGTGCGGCCGTGCGTTGCGCGCGCTTGTTTGTGTGCGGTGTTTAGTTTGTTTTGTGTGTGAAGTGTGTTTGTGTGTGTGTTGTGTGTTTGTGTGTGTGTGTGTGTGTGAATATTTGTGCGTGGCTTGCGTGCGTGAGCGCGTGTGTGTGTGTGTGTGTGTGTGTGAGTGTGTGTGGGTGTGCGGGCGGCACACGTGTGTGGAGAGTTTTTGTGAGTTGTGTGTTTGGTGCGTCGCGCGCGCGAGTGTGTGTAAGTACGTGTCGTGCGGCGTGGGTGGTGTCTGTGTAGAGCGTGCGCTCGCGAATGTGTGTAGGTCCCTTCCTCCAGCAAAACTCAGTTTGACTCTCATACATCAGCCCAAACATGAAGACACAGGACAATAACATAGATATATGGAGACGTAGACTGACAGAGTAGGATTGTGGGGGGGGGTGGGGGGGGGGAGGAGGTGAAGGGGATAGATCACTTTGGATTGAGGAGGGCGGGGGAAGGGAAATGGCAGGATC
>JAFLJL010014089.1:17500-20938 GCA_018398815.1 Conus ventricosus | reverse complement strand
AAGACAGATAGGATGAAAGACAAAAAAGACTAACATTCGAGCGATTGGTGAAAATTTTCGTTGCGTTTCCATCTGTATCTGCATGTCCACCGAACGTGCCGTCAACATCAACAGTTCATCCAACGACTGTCATATCATAGCACCACAGGTAGGTGATTGTCATACCATAGCACCACAGAGCAGGTGATTGTCATGCCACAGAGCAGGTGATTGTCATACCATAGCACCACAGGGCAGGTGATTGTCATACCATAGCACCACAGAGCAGGTGACTGTCATGCCACAGAGCAGGTGATTGTCATACTATAGCACCACAGAGCGGGTGATTGTCATACCATAGCACCACAGAGCAGGTGACTGTCATGCCACAGAGCAGGTGATTGTCATACTATAGCACCACAGAGCAGGTGATTGTCATACCATAGCACCACAGAGCAGGTGATTGTCATACCATAGCACCACAGAGCAGTGATTGTCATACCATAGCACCACAGAGCAGGTGATTGTCATACCATAGCATCACAGAGCAGTGATTGTCACACCATAGCACCACAGAGCGGGTGATTGTCATGTCATAGCACGACAGAGCAGGTGATTGTAGGGCCACAGAGCAGGTGATTGTCATACCATAGCATCACAGAGCAGGTGCTTGTCATGCCATAGCACCACACAGCAGTGATTGTCACGCCATAGAGCAGGTGATTGTCATGTCATAGCACCACAGAGCAGGTGATTGTCATGCCATAGCACCACACAGCAGGTGATTGGGTATGTCATAGCACCACACAGCAGGTGATTGTCATACCATAGCACCGCAGAGCAGGTGATTGTCATGCTATAGCATCACAGAGCAGATGAAAAAAACAATCGTCATTTCTCTCCTCACTCATTCGGTTCATGTCTGTCTGTCCCTTTGTCTCTTGTCTCTCTGTCCTGTATCGGACTGTATTTACACACAGGCGCGCGCGCGCGCACACACACACACACACACACACACACACACACACACGCACACACACACACACACACACACACACACACAGAGACACACACAGACACAGACACACACACACACACACACACACACACACACACACACACACACACACACACACGTGCGCGCGCGCGCGCGCACACACACACACACACACACACACACACACACACACACACACACACACGCACACACACGTGTAAGCACACACACACACTTACACACACACGCACGCACACACACACACACACCACACACACACACAGAGAGAGAGAGAGAGAGAGAGAGAGAGAGAGAGAGAGAGAGAGAGAGAGAGAGAGAGAGAGAGAGAGAGAGAGAGAGTCTTTCTTTAACATTCCAACAAGGACACTTTTAACGCCAAATGAATCCACTGTCAAAGAGATGAAGAAGAAGAAATCCGACTCGCTCACCTCCCTCGTAAACAGCCCCGACCCCCCAACCACCCCACTATGCAAATGTAGTGTGCTACAGATACCACCTTACCACACAAGACGTCATTCACACCAGCACGAGGGCGTGTAGATGACTGACCCAACCTGACCCTGGCATTCGGTCCTGGCGTCATAAAACGAAGATGTCCTCATAAAACTGCTACACAACAGATACTAATTTCCCTCCTCTCCTCTCTCTCTCCCTCTCTCTCTCTCTCTCTCTCTCTCTCCTCTCTTCTCTCTCTCTCTCTCTCATTGCAGGGACCTTCTTAGCGTTGTCTCCAACTTCCACACACTTGTGTGCACTTAGGTACGACACCTTCTTGATCTGACTACAGAGAGAGAGAGAGAGAGAGAGAGAGAGAGAGAGAGAGAGAGAGAGAGTCAGTCCATTGCCACTGATAATCAACAAAGACTGTGAGAAGAATACCGTGAATGCAATGAAACGCCGAGACACTTATAATGAACACAGACACACACACACACACACAGACAGATACATACACATATGCATGCACGCATGCATGCGCGCACACACACACACACACACACACACACACACACACACACACACACACACACACACACACACACACGCGCGCGCGCGCGCACACACACACACACACACACACACACACACACACACACACACACACACACACGCACGCACGCACGCACACAAAGCACGCACGCACGCACGCACGCACGCGCGCAAACACACACACACACACACACACACACACACACACACACACACACACACACATACACATTACACACACGCACACGCACACATACACACACACACACACACACACACAAACACACACACACACACACACACACAATTTGTGGCATTGAAACAGGACTCTTAACAGTGATTCGTAAACAGCCCCGCCCTCCCTTCCTCCACCGCCTTTGCCTCTCTGTTCTCCTCCCCTCCCCCAAATTCTCCTCCTTACCCAACCCCACCTCCTGCCCCCCCCCCCCCACCCCCACCCCGTAACCCCCACCACGACCCCGCCCCATTCCCCCAGTGTGCAAAGGTGATGCGACAGGAGCAAGCCACGACCCGCAAAGAGAAACGCTGCATTGAAAGAGATGTGAGAACCAGAATCCCACTCCCCCTCCTCGATCCCCCCGTCCCCCACTCACGCCTACTCCATCCCCCGTCTCACTCTCACATCTCTCCCCCCCCCCCCCCACCCCCCACCCCCCCTGCCCTTTTCTTTCACTGACCCCCTAGTCAACAATTCCACACACGTTTTGTCCCTGCCTCTCTGTGGACCTTCGTGTTCACATGTTCTGCGATAGTCAATGCATCTTTTTTTTTTTTGGAGAAGGTGGGAGACAGTGGGGTTGCGGTTCGAATCTCCGCCGGGCTGTTTTGGTACAGGGGGATTTTTTTCCTCGGAGTTAACATTGGTTCTGACTCCATTTCCAAAATGGTCCTTCGAATGATACTATAAACCGAGGTTCAGTGTGTGAACGCACGCATAACGTCTTGCATGCACGTAAAATCCCATCACCAACTTTCGAAAGAGAAGGCCAGTTTGGCCGTTGGTATGGATGACACGTTACACATAGCATGCACCCTGCGTGAGAAATTGAAAGAATGAAGGATGCATGGAAATTGAGTGAACGAAACTGACTGGATGACACGGGAAACGACTAAATGAAGCGTCGGCACGCAGCTCTTCTTTCGGTACTACCCAGGTAGGCAGCCCGTTGCGTACACGACAGTGTGGATTGTCGGTGCCTAGATCCTTTGACAAGGCGCTTTTAAAATGTTATTATTATTATTTTCATTATTATTTTCTTACTATCGTTATTATTATCATTGTTATTATCATTACTGCTTTTATCATTGTCATTATCAACATTATCATTATCATCATCTTTATTATTATATTATTATTATTATTATTATCATTACTATTATCATCATCATCATCACGAGCGGTTCGAACCCACGACTGTCACCTCCATATC
>JAFLJL010014089.1:10000-15000 GCA_018398815.1 Conus ventricosus | reverse complement strand
TTAACATACATCAAATCAGTCATTAACCAACCACACCCGAACCGACCAAACACCGAACACATTAACGCGGACAACTTTTGCGATGAAACGATACAGAGGAAAACGGGGCTTCTCCAATCCTCGCTCTCAAACAACACCACCATGTAAATGACCCGCTGCAAGCGCCATCTACTTCCGCCTGCTAGAAAACACCACAGCCAACATGGAGCTGTGAAGCTCAGAACCCGACACTCCCTGATAACCTGAGATACCATAAAGAAAGTACATCTCTGTCGGCTTCTTCTGCTCTCTCTCTCTTCTCCCTCCTTCCTCCCTCCTCCCTTCCCTCGTCTCCTCTTCCTCCGGGTTTTACTCATGAAACCCCTATTCACAAGTGTGACATTTCGTGGGTTACCGTTGTTAATCCCACCATTGATCCATACTCTGCTTCGTGGGTAATGTTTTCAGACGATACTGAACGCTCCCCTCTTCGCTCTTTTCCTCTTCTCTCTTTCCTCCTCCCTCCATCTCTCTCTCTCCGTGGTTGTGTTGTAAAGGGCCGCCCGCGCGTTTGTGTGTATTTGGATACAACGCATCTTTTTTACGCAAAGGTCAAAGAGAGAGAGAGAGAGAGAAAGAGAGAAAAGAGGAGAGGAAGAAGAGAGAAGAGAGAGGAGAGAAAAGAGAGAGAGAGAGAGAGGGGGGGAGAGAGAGAGAGAGAGGAGAGAGAGAAGAGAAGAAAAGGGAGAGGGAGAGGGGAAAAGGGAGAGAGAGGGAGAGAGAGAGAGAAGAGGAAAGGGGAGAGAGAGAAGGAGAGAGGAAGAGAGAGAGAGAGAGAAGAAGAAAGAGAGGGGAGAGGGAGGAGAGAGAGAGGAAAAGAGAGACAAACAAACAAAAAAGGTAGCATCGGGACAGTCGCAACCCTCCAACGAATTCAACAGATCTTGGATGGGTCTTCAATCCGGATCCGACTAAACTTTAAAAATGAGTTCATCTTAGGCCACATTCCAACTTTCCCTTAAGTTTCCTTTGAATCATCAGCAGTTTCCCCCCCTCACTTGCTATAAAAGACCAAACAAACCACGACCAAGGAAAACATACTTCCTAAGTAACTTGTTTTTACACCAGAATAGTCCACCTTATTGTCGACCTTTCAAGAAACAAGTCTCACCCCTGAAAACTCTATAAACCCCAAAACCCCCCCACGCCCGCAAACCACTTCCCCCACCACTTTCCACACCCCCGAAAACCGCCCTACCCCCATTAAACAGTCAAATCTAGCGGAACAGCATAATGTATAAAAGGGGCCCTATTTGCAAAAAACAAAACAACAACAAAAACAGAACAACCGCCAACACACACACACACAACACACAAAAACACACACAAACCCCACACACAACACGCACAGAAAAGAGAGAGAGAGAGAGAGAGAGAAGAGAGAGAGAGAGAGAGAGCAGCGGCAGAAAACTTTGACACGCCGGGATGTGACACCACAGGTCACGTGACGTCTGTCATCCGGTCAGCGCGGCGCATCGAGAGGGCCCTCTCGCTTTCTCTCCTTGTCACGTACAACCGTCACGTTACTTAATGTGATCGGGTTCCCCCAACTGACGACAATGAAATCTCAGCTGACTGATGCCCGTTGCTTTGGTTCTTTGCTTCTGGCCTGACATCTTTTTTTTTTTTCCTTCAGATGACTTGTCGATGGATCATATCAAAATGTGAAATGGGAGGCTGTTAATCCTCTCTCTGTGTCCTCTCCCTCTCACTGTCTGCTTGTGTGTCTCTGTCTGTCTAGTCTGCGTCGTATGTCGTCAGTCTGGGCCCCCCTCTGACTCTATTCCCTCTCCCCTCTTGCTCTCTCTCTCTTCTTTTCCTTCTCTCTCTCTCCCTTCCTCTCTCCCTCCCTCCCCTCGCTCCTCTCCCTCCTTCACCCCCCCCCCCCCCCTCTCTCTCTCTCCTCTCGCCCCGGTCGGCTTGATCGCTCGCCCCCCATCCCTCTCCCCTTGTGTATGTCATTTTCTCCCTCGCCCCCCCCCCCTTTCCCCCCCCTGTGTGTATTCATTTTCTCTCCCCCCCCCCCTCTCCCTGTTTTGTATGTCATTTTCTTCCCCCCCGCCCCACCTCCCCTCTCCTGTGTGTATGTCATTTTTCTCCCTCGCCCCGCCTCCCCTCTCCCTGTGTGTATTCATTTTCTCCCTCGCCCCACCCCCCTCACCTTTGTGTATGTCATTTTCCTCCCTCGCCCCACCTCCCCTCTCCCTGTGTGATATCATTTTCCCCCTTCGCCCCCACCCCCCCCTCCCGGTTCTATGCCATTTTCTCCCTCGCCCCCCCCCCCCCCCTCTCTCCCTTTTGTGTGTCCATTTTCTCCCTCGCCCCACCTCCCCTCCCCGTGTGTATGTCATTTCTCCCCTCGCCCCACCTCCCTCTCCCTGTGTGTATGTCATTTCTCCCCCGCCCCACCTCCCCTCTCCCTGTGTGTATGTCATTTTCCCCCCTCCCCCCCCCCCCCTCTCCCCGTGTGTATGTCATGTTCCTCCCTCGCCCCACCTCCCCTCTCCCTGGGTTTTATGTCATGTTCCCCCCCCCCCCGCCTCCCCTCCCCCCCCCCTTGTGTATGTCATTTTCTCCCCGCTCCCGCCCCCCCCCCCCCCCCCCCCCCCCCCCCTCCGCTGTGTAGTGTCATTTCTCCCTCCCCCCCCTCCCCCTCTCCCTGGTGTATGTCATGTTCCCCCCTCGCCCCACCTCCCCTCTCCCTGTGGGGTATTCATGTTCCCCTCCCCCCCTCCCCTCCTCCCCGTGTGTATGTCATTTTCTCCCTCGCTCCCCCCCCCCCCCCCCCTCTCCCTTGGAAAGTGTCATTTTCTCCCTCGCCCCACCTCCCCTCTCCCCGTGTGTAGTCATTTTTCTCCCTCGCCCCACCTCCCCTCTCCCTGTGTTATGTCATTTCCTCCCCTTCTGCCAACTGTACTTTTTGTTTGTTTGAATGGCCTTTCTTACTTGTCTAACAAGGAATAATCTACATTGGATGGGGGTGCCCCCCCCCCCCCCCCCCCCACACACACACACACCCCCCTCCCCTCCCTCCCCTCTTTCCTTTTCTTTCTTTTCTTTCTATCTCACTACTCTCTGCTTACTTACACCCTCCGGTCTTTCCTCCACTCGCTACCAAAAAGCATCAATTATGGGAATATGGAAATTTTCCCTCCCCCCCCCTCCCCTCTCTTCTCTTTCACACACACCACACCACACCCCACACAACCGCGCCGTACACCACCTCATACATACACACCCCCACACACACCACACACACACACTCACACTGTCGGTCTCTGTCTTTTGCCTGCGTTGCGTCACACACACCCACACATCACACACACACACACACCACCACATCACACACACACACACACAGGGCTCCCCATCTTTTTTTTTTACTCCTTTTTTCCCCCTTGGGATTATACGCTATTATTTTCCGAACATAACCCCAAGTTATAACGTGTGGAAACAAGCTGTCAGGTTATGAATGTTTGGGAAACAAAAGACAGAATCAACCCCAAATCATGCCCTTATTTAATTTCTTAAAAGAACCGTTTGAACACAAGTATGTGGAGAATGAAACGTCCCTGTACCCTTTCCCTACCTTCTTCTGTCTTCCCAACGTCTAACATTGCAATTCCACTCTGTCTCCCAGACGTCAACCCTTGCAATTCCAGCTTGCTGTCTTCCCAGCGTCTAACATTGAATTTCCCGCCTCTTCCCCCGCTAACATTGCAATTCCAGCTCTGTCTCCCAACGTCCCAACATTGCAATTTTCCCGCTCTGTCTTCCAGACGTCTAACATGCAATTCCACTTCGTCTTCCCAGAGTCTAACATTGCAATCCACTCTGTCTTCCCCGCGTCTACATTGCAATTTCCCACTCTGTCTTCCCAACGTCTAACACGCAATCCACTCTGTCCCTTCCCCAACGTCTAACATGCAATTTCCAGGTAGCTGAAGCCCAGACTCGCAGCAGTGACTTTTTACCGAACCTCTCTACCCTCCTGCCCCCCCCCCCCTCCCCCCCCCTCCCCCCCCCCCCCCCCCCCCCCGCCCCCTAGTCTCTTAAGACAACGACCAACCATGCCTGCGACTTTCACATCGAGTGGACCGGATCCGAAAATGTGACTGGGGGTAGATTTTCCACACCTCCCAACCAAACCCATTCACCCTGTATGGATGAGGCCCTGATTCTTTCGACCGAGCTGGAACAGGACGACTTTATTTTGTTTCTGTTCTGAGCTTCATAACAGGTGATTTACATCTGAAACCGTTCCTGAAACGGTTGGAGCCGCTCATGTTTCAGAACCGCTTGCAGTCCGTGTTTACCTGTCGACAGTGCTAGACAACAGAGCACTGACACACTCTTGACTGCGAGATAGACTGCTGAAAGATGTATGTATTGCGAAAGAGAAATCAGTAGCTGTCTACTCCGCAAGACGGCAGCGCTTAGAGACCACCATGCTGATGTGGTGTTTTGATATCTGTGGCTTTTGAGAGGAAGAATTCAGACAAGGCAGCAACATCGCGACATATCTTGTATCGGTAGTTTGGGTTTGTTGATGCTTCAAGCGGCCGCCATCGTGACTACTGGCAACATGCGACCTGCAAACTCACGGGATAACTGTGACATGACGCACTGACAACTACGCCCTCCTGTACTAAACCCCTCCCCCCTTCTATTCCCCCTTTTAACCCCCCCCCCCCCCCCCCCTCTCTCTCTCTTTCTCTCACGTTTGTCTCACAAATGGCAGTATAGATTACTAATCTGTGCCAACACTCGGTCTCTCATGGCCGCTCCTCACAGTATGCCGGGCCTTCCTTGGAGTCGCTGACAGCCCGGTACTGGGCAACAATAACACGGGGAAAAAAGCGACGTCACTTTGGAAGTACGTCACCTGATTTCCCCCCCCCCCCCCCCCTCTCTCTCCTCTCTCTCTCCTCTCTCCCTTCCTTTTCACCATGTGCCATGGC
>JAFLJL010014089.1:0-2500 GCA_018398815.1 Conus ventricosus | reverse complement strand
TTCTACATACAGGGAGAGCTAGCTGAATGTCATTACTATTTCTACATACAGGGAGAGCTAGCTGAATGTCATTACTATTTCTACACACAGGGAGAGCTAGCTGAATGCATTACTATTTCTACATCAGGAGACAGCTGATGTCATTACTATTTCTACATACAGGGAGAGCTAGCTGAATGTCATTACTATTTCTACACACAGGGAGAGCTAGCGAAATGTCTTTACTATTTTACTTCAGGGAGAGCTAGCTGAATGTCATTACTATTTCTACATACGGGAAGCTTGCTGAATTCATTACTATTTTCCCATACAAGGGGGGGGGGGGGAGCTAGCTGGAATGTCATTTCTATTTCTACAACAGGGAGAGCTAGCTGAATGTCATTACTATTTCTCCCCACAGGGGACTAGCTGAATGTCATTACTATTTTACAACAGGGAGAGCTAGCGAATGTCTTACTAATTTCTACATACAGGGAGAGCTAGCTGAATGTTTATTACTATTTTACATACGGGAGAGCTAGCTGAATTTTTATTACTATTTCTACCACAGGGGAGCTAGCTGAATGTCATTACTAAATTTTACTTACAGGAGAGCGCTGAATGTCATTACTATTTCTACATACAGGGGGAGCAAGCTGGGAAAGTCTTACTATTTCTACACACAGGGAGAAACTAGCTGAATGTCATTACTATTTCTACATACAGGGAGAGCTAGCTGAATGTCATTACTATTTTCTACATACAGGGAGAGCAGCTGGATGTCATTACTATTTCTACACACAGGGAGAGCTAGCTGAATGTCATTACTATTTCTACATACGGGACAGCTAGCTGAATTTTCATTACCCATTTCACCACAGGGAGAGCTAGCTGAATGTCATTACTTATTTCTACATACAGGGACAGCAATGAATGTCATATTCCTACATACAGGGAGAGCTAGCTGAATGTCAATTTTCTATTTCTACATTCTGGGACAGTAGCTGAATGTCATATTCCTACAACAGGAGAGCTAGCTGAATGCATTACTATTTCTACATACAGGGAGAGCTAGCTGAATGTCATTACTATTCTACTACAGGGGGAGCTAGCTGAATGTAATATTATTCAAAATACAGGGATAGCTAGCTGAAGGTCATTACTATTTCTACATACTACAGGGAGAGCTAAGCAGAATCCACTCGTAGTTTAGACGGTTGGGGAAGGGCTGTGGGGTGGGGGGAGGTGTAGTGGACATGTGGGGGTTGGATGGGGAACAGGATGACACGTGTTCTTCTTCTGCGGAGTCATGTCGGTCTGACCAAATTCTTGAATGGATAGCTTCGGTCGTTCCCTCCGGTACCTTTCAAAACAATTTTCTAATCTCTCTCTCTCTCTCCTCTCTCTCTCTCTCTCTCTCTCTCTCTCTCTCTCTCTCTTAAGCAAGTTAGATATTGTCCTGAAATCTTCAACGCTGGAAAAAAAGCCCCCCCCCCCCCCACCCCACCCCCCCCCCCCTCTCTCTCTCTCTCTGTGTGTCTTAATTTCGCACAATTTTGCATACAGCCACACAACATACTCTCTTATACACACACACACACACACACACACACACACACACACACACACACACACACACACACATACACACACACACAGAGTACAAACAAGCAAACAGAAGAATCCAAGCTTTTAGTATCGTCTTCCAACATTTTCCACGAAGACAGAATATGGACACATTTAATGGTGGATTAACACCAGTCAAACAGTCATACACACGAAAACTCCGGGGTTCTCGCTCAGTAAAATCACAGAGGAAGAGCAGAAGAAGGAAGAGAGAGAGAGAGAGAGAGAGAGAGAGAGAGAGAGAGAGAGAGAGAGAGAGAGAGAGAGAGAGAGACAGACAGACAGACAGACAGACAGACAGACAGACAGAGATGTAAGTTTCTTTCATGGTATCTCAAGGCTTATCAGGGAGTGTCGGGTTCTGAGCTTCACAAGCCTCCATGTTGGCTGTGGTGTTCTCGTCAGGCGGAAGTAGATGGCGCTTGCAGCGGCTCATTTACATGCTGGTGTTGTTTGAGAGCGAGGCTGGAGAACCTCGTTTCTTCCTCTGTAGTCGTTCAAGGCGAAAGTGTTCGCGTTTCAATGTAGTGCGGTGTTTGGTCCAGGTTTCGGGTGTAGATGATTAATGACAGTGAATTTGATGTATGTTCAATGTTGAATGAGTGATGCGCAGGTGTAGACCAACACATAATTGTCAGTTGTCGCGAGAATGAAAACATTTCCCGAAAAGCAAAGCAATTTTTTCTTCCTCCTCCCTCCTCCTCTTCTTCTTCTTTTCCTCCTCCCCCTCCTCCTCTTCTTCTTCTTCTTTTCCTCCTCCCCCTCCTCCTCTTCTTCTTCTTCTTTTCCTCCTCCTCCTCCTCTTCTTCCTTCTCCTTCTCCCCCTTCTTCTCTGTCGTCTTCTTCTTTACATCAATCTCTTTCATGGTATTTTAGTGAGGCATCTCCGTTTAAT
>JAFLJL010014088.1:10000-21049 GCA_018398815.1 Conus ventricosus | reverse complement strand
CCTATTGGAGGATGTCCCTGGAGAATATAAGCTGTGAGCTCATTTTGAGAGCATTTATTTTATTTTTCCCCATTCACCACTCAAGCACATACTGTTAGTTAGGCAGAATCATCTACCACTACAGATATGAATGCGTATCTCCCCTATTTCTCATCTAAGACATAAGAGCAAGCTTTGTTTATAATTATATATATATATATACCTTATTCAAGCACATACTGTTAGTTAGCAGAATTATCTACCACTGCGATATGAATGCTTATCTCCCCATATTTCTACAATATAAGACATAAGAGCAAGCTTTGTTTATAATTGAATATATATATTATATATATATTATATATATTATATGTAAAAGAGGAATCTTAAAAATATCTACAAATTTGTTTCAAAGCGTGTTGCGCTGTCATCAGGATGGTATTTGGTTTGCCCACCGCCGATGTTATATAGCGTGTGGGCTCCCGTTTGCGGTTGTTTGCACGTGCGGGTTGGCTGCACGTGTTTTTGGGGGGCTTTCAGGTTTTTGTTTTGGGTGTGTTCACTAACAACGATTTCCATTTATGCCTGCAGTTGTTTACTATTTCTGTTTTGGTGTTTAAAGTTGCTAAGTGTGGTTTGCATAGTATTAACCATTTTTCAGTTAAACATAGGTTGCACCTTTTTGAAACATTGCTGTATGGTGATGCTCTTTTTATGATTTTCCAGGATATATTGTAGCTTGTTTTGCGTCTTTAAGTTTCCAGATATTTGCTATATACATATATATATTTACCTATATACATATATATATAGAGAGCGGAGAGAGAGAGAGAGCAAGAGAGAGAGAGAGAGAGCAAGAGCGAGAGAGAGAGAGGTGAGGTAAGGTGTTGCTTACAGACCAGCCGACCGCAAAGGGCCATATCAGGGCTGTCACTGCGTTGAAGTCAACTCACAAGTCATTCATTCACACAAAAACGAAATTTTGTCAAACATCTTTTCCACTGTAAAATCTCAGATCCGATGAAAAATGTTAATTTCTTTCCAGAAATTCAAAGATCGCATCAGGTGGAACATCTCTGAACAAGGTTTTCATGGAATCTGCAGTAAAATGTTTATGTCTCACGTCATTCAAGTCCCAACACTCTAAAAGAATATGTTCCATTGTGAGTGGTACATGACATGGAATGCACTGCGGAGCTTCTTCACTCTTTGAAAGGCACGAATGAGTTGTTTCTTTAAATCAAATAATGGCCAGCGTGTAGCCGGCATAAACCCGTTTCTTCTTCGCGACAACCAGAGGTAAACGAGAGGAGCACTTTTAGATTTGGACGAATCTGGAAAACTTTGTTATCCGTCTGCGTAACCCAGTCCTCCTGACAGAGAGAGAGAGAGAGAGAGAGAGAGAGAGAGAGAGAGAAGAGAGAGAGAAGAGAGAAGAGAGAGAGAGAGAAGAGAGAGAGAGAGAGAGTTTCTGTTTGTGCATGGCAGTCCCTGTAAATGCTCTACCACAACGCTTTTCTGGCATTCAACATGAGAATGCCTTCAGGATGGTAAAGTACCAGGAGATGATGACGTCATCATTGCCCTGTGCGACGATTTGAATGGAAGATCGGAAGACGTCTATGACTCTCAACAGTGCTCATTTCGACAGGTTTGATTTTGAGAATAACAACAAACAACTCTCTGTCTGTCTATCTGTCTGTCTGTCTGTCTGTCTGTCTGTCTGTCTGTCTGTCTGTCTGTCTCTCTCTCTCTCTCTCTCTCTCTCTCTCTCCCTCTCTCTCTCTCTCATTGTCGGTCTGCCTGTCTGTCTGCCTGCATGTCTGTCTGTCTGGTTGTTTGTGTGTCTGCATGTCTGTCTGTTTGTCTGTCTGCCTGTCTGTCTATTTGTCTGTCTGTTTGCTTCTCTCTCTCTCTCTCCCCGTCTCTCTCTCTCTCTCTCTCTCTCTCTCTCTCTCTCTCTCTCTCTCTGCCCTTCTGTCTCTGTCTGTCTGTCTGTCTGTCTGTCTCTTTATCTCTCTCTTACCAATTTTCTCCTAGGAGTTGCATAAACGATGGCAGAACATGTTCATTCTGCTTATTTCATTTTATTCAGTTTGATTCATAGTATTTGACATGGTTTGTTTTTCCCCACCGCTTTAGTTTCAGTGCATTTCATATGTGTAGGTCAACAGGACATGAGGTATATTTGTTCTTCTTGCTTGCTTGGCTTTGTATCAGATTTCCTAACATTTCTATTTCACCTTTACGTGTTTTTCCCCTCAAGATTTAGGTCAGAATGTAAGAAGCTCATGTGTCATGTCACCTAATTTATTCCATCGCAAATAAAGATCAGATCGGACTTGAACTTATTCTGTTTCTGTCCCCTCTTCCCCGCTCTATTTTTCTCTCCTTTCTTCCAGCTTCTTCCCTCTCTCCCTCCATTGACTTGCCCGGTATCCCCTCCCCTTCCTTCTTCTTCTTCTCTCTCTCTGTCTCTCTGTCTCTCTGCGCTCCTATGTCTCTGTCTGTCTGTCTGTCTCTGTCTCTCTCTCTCGCTCTCTCTCACTCTGCTCCTACGTCTCTGTCTGCTTGTCTATCTGTCTATCTGTGTGTCTGCCTGTTTGTCTGTCTTACTATCTCTCTCGTTCGCTCGCTCGCAGTCTTGCTCTCTCTCTGTTCTTATGTCTCTCTCTCTCTTTCTCTCTCTCTCTCTCTCTCTCTCTCCTCTCTCTCTCTCTCTCTCTCTCTCTTCTCTCTCTCTCTGTCTCGCTCTCTCTTTCTCTCTCCCCTCTCTCTCTCTCTCTCTCTCTCTCTCTCTCTCTCTCTCTCTTCTCACTCGCTCGCTCACTCTCTCTGTCAAGTATAACTTATGGAATTATCGCATACAGAGCATGTTTGATGAACTTTCTTCTTATTATTTTGTTTTATTAAAAAAAAAAAACCCACATCCTGTGTCTGGACTTTCCTTGTTTTATTTTATTATTCTACAGCTTCGCTCAGTGAAAAGCAGGTCGCCGTGTGATGACCTTAAACTGCCTTTGATAAAAAATAAGGACCTCTCTCAGTCTCTGTCTCTGTATCTCTCGGTCTCTCTCTAGCTCCGTCTCTCTCTCTCTCTCTCTCTCTCTCTCTCTCTCTCCTCTCTCTCTCTCTCTCTCTCTCTCTCTCTCTCTCTCTCTGTGTGTGTCTCTGTCTCTGTCTCTCTCTCTCATCTTTAAAAGATGGCATCTGTTAAAAACTGAATATCTCTAAGAGAGAGAGAGAAGAGAGAGAGAGAGAGAGAGAGAGGGAGAGAGAGGGGAGAGAGAGAGAGAGAGAGAGAGAGAGAGAGAGGGGAGAGAGGGAGAGAGAGAGAGGAGAGAGAGAGAGAGAGAGAGAGAGAGAGAGAGAAAGAGAGAGAGAGTCACACCCCACGTCCCCATACGCCTTCCCTCTTCGCACTCACACATGCGCGCGTGCGCACGCCCCCCCCCCCCCCCCCCACACACACACACACACACATTCACATTACATACTCATCTACATAACTACCTGACCTAACACATGATTATAGATCAACCCTCATGTGACAGCATCACAACGTCATGGGTTCACATTCCCGTCCCAAATACTTGTGTATTGTCCTTTTTCCTCTCAGTGGACATAAGTTAATTGAATTGAAAAACTTCACGTCACACACACACACACACAACACCACACACACACACACACACACACACACACACACACACCACACACACACACACCCCACACACACACACACGTCACACACACACACACACACACACACCACACACACACACACACACACACACACACACACACACACACACACACACACACACAGATAGATAGACAGACAGATAGATAGACAGGCATGGAAGAAATGAGATAGGGAGAGAGACAGAGAGCAGAAACAAGGTCAGCGAGAGACATAGAGAGACAAAGAGAGATCGGAGGGGAGAGAAACCGAGAGAATGAGAAGAAGAAGAAGAAGAAGAAGAAAAGAAGAAGAAGAAGAAGAAAAGAAGAAAGAAGAAGGAGGAGGAGGAGGAGGTAGGAGGAGGAGGAGGAGGAGGAGGAGCAGAAGAAGAAGAAGAAGAAGAAGAAGAAGAGAGAGAGAGAGAGAGAGAGAGAGATGAGGAGAGAGAGAGAGAGAGAGAGGGGAGAGAGAGAGAGAGAGAGAGAGAGAGAGAAGGAGAACGAGAGAGAGAGAGAGCGAGAGGGAAGGAAACAAACAGACAGACAGACAGACAGACAGACAGACAGACAGACAGGGAATGGCTGCCAACCAGCCAGCTAAACGATCAGAGTATTACGCATGTCTCCATTTTCACCTCCAGCGGGAGTCTTTCCCGCAGCCCCCACCAGTCACCTCATTGGCCGGCTCAGCCGCTGATGGGCGTGCAGTGTGCATCCCCCTCCCCCCCCACCTCCCACACACACCCACCACCCTTCACCCCCACCCTGTCTGCCCTCACGTCTGTCTGTCTGTCTGTCTGTCTGTCTATCTGTCCGGCAGTTTGTCTTCGGTCAGCCTGGAAGAGTTCTGACAGGACGAGTAGTAGCACCAGCAGCTTTGTTGCAGCAGTAACAGCAGCAGCAGCAGCAACGACAACAACAGCAGCATTAGCGTTAGCAGCAGCCCGCAGCAGTAGCAGTAGTAGTGGCTGAAGTAGCAGAAGTAGCAGCAACACTAATGTGTGTGTGGGGTTGTGTGTGTGTGTGTGTGTGTGTGTGTGTGTGTGTGTGTGTGTGTGTGTGTTGTGTGTGTGTGAGCGTGTGTGTGTGTGTGTGTGTGTGTGTGTGTGTGTGTGTGTGTGTGTGTGTGTGTGTGTGTGTGTTGTGTGTGTGTGTGTGTGAGAGAGAGAGAGAGACAGTGAGAGAGAGAGAGAGAATGAGAGAGACAGAGACAGAAACAGAGACAGACAGACAGACAGACAGACACAGTCTGAGTAAAGAAGTCCGACCGATGCAGGCCAATAGTGACAGACAAAGGAGAAGAGATGAGCAGGATGAGCATAGCACCAGTCTCAATGCCCAGGTGTCTACTTTCTTGTCACAGGTCTTTCTGTAATCTACAGCTTTCCACGTGTCTGCGGATTTCCCTTGTGCGTGCTGTAAGAAGCAAAGGATAGAGAGAAGAAGAAGAAGAAGAAGAAGAAGAAGAAGAAGAAGAAGAAGAAGAAGAAGAAGAAGAAGAAGAAGACAGGAAAGCCACAATAAAAATGTTTTCAATCCAAGAAAAACAAAAGGAAAGAGCTAAGCGCGCAAGCGCGCGCGTGCACACTCACTCACGTGCAAGCGCGCGCACACCACACACACACACACACACACACACACACACACACACACGCACACGCACACGCACCCACGCACGCAGTACGCAGACACGCACGCTTACTGGATGTGGAACGTGGCAGGCACTGGACGTGGCAGGCACTGGACGTGACAAGCACTGGACGTGGCAGGCACTGGACGTGGAACGAGGCAGGCACTGGACGTGGCAGGCACTGGACGTGGAACGTGGCAGGTACTGGACGTGGCAGGCACTGGACGTGGAACGTGGCAGGCACTGGACGTGGTACGTGGCAGGCACTTGACGGGAACGTGGCAGCACTGGACTGGAACGTGCAGGCACTGGACGTGGCAGGCACTGGACGTAGCAGGCACTGGACGTGGCAGGCACTGGACGTAGCAGGCACTGGACGTGGACGTGGCAGGCACTGGACGTGGCAGGCACTGGACGTGGAACGTGGTAGGCACTGAACGTGGCAGGCACTGGACGTGGCAGGCACTGGACGTGGCAGCGGGACACTGGGCGGTGGAACGTGACAGGCACTGGACGTGGCAGGCACTGGACGTGGCAGGCACTGGAAGTGGGGAAAGTGACAGGCACTGGACGTAGCAGGCACTGGACGTGGAACGTGGCAGGCACTGAAACGTGGCAGGCACTGGACGTGGGCAGGCACTGGACGTGGCAGGCACTGGACGTGGCAGGCACTGGACGTGGAAAACGTGGCAGGCACTGAACGTGGCAGGCACTGGACGTGGCAGGCACTGGGACCGTGGCCAGGGGACTGGACGTGGCAGGCACTGGACGTGGAATGTGGCAGGCACTGGACGTGGCAAGCACTGGACGTGGAACGTGGCAGGCACTGGACGTGGCAGGCACTGGACGTAGCAGACACTGGACGTGGAACGTGGCAGGCACTGGACGTGGCAGGCACTGGACGTAGCAGGCACTGGACGTGGCAGGCACTGGACGTAGCAGGCACTGGACGTGGAACGTGGCAGGCACTGGACGTGGCAGGCACTGGACGTGGCAGGCACTGGACGTGGCAGGCACTGTACGTGGCAGGCACAGGACGTGGCAGGCACTGGAACGTGGCAGGCACTGGACGTGGCAGGCACGGACGTGGCAGGCACTGTACGTGGCAGGCACAGGACGTGGCAGGCACTGGACGTGGCAGGCACTGGACGTGGCAGTACGTGGCAGGCACAGGAGCGTGGCAGGCACTGGACGTGGCAGGCACTGGACGTGGCAGGCACTGGACGTGGAACGCGGCAGTCACATGGACGTGGCAGACACTGGACGTTGGCAGGCACTGGACGTGGCAGGCACAGGACGTGGCAGGCACTGGACCTAGCAGGCACTGGACGTGGCAGGCACGAACGTGGCAGGCACTGGACGTGGAGGCACTGGACGTGGCAGGCACTAGACGTGGCAGCAAGTTGGAGTTTGGCACCAGAAAGAGCGCGAGGTATGTGGACAGTTTGTCGGTTCCAGTTAGAAACCCAAGGGACGTTTGTTCACTTGTGTATAACGGACATCAACAAGGCTTGAATGTTTCGTGTGTGTTGTGTGTGGTGTGTTGTGTGTGTGTGTGTGTGTGTGTGTGTGTGTGTGTGGTGTGTGTGTGTGTGTGTGTGTGTGTGTGTGTTTGTGTGTGTGTCACTGTGTGTGTGTGTTGTGTGTGTGTGGTGTGTGTGTGTGTGTGTGTGTGTGTGGTGTGTGTGTGTGTGTGTGTGTGTGTGTTTGTGTGTGTCACTGTGTGTGTGTGTGTGTGTGTGTGTGTGTGTGTGTGTGTGTGTGTGTGTGTGTGTGTGTGGTGTGTGTGGTGCTTTTAGGCTGTCTGTAATGATTTTCACGTGCTATAAACGTGATTAAACGCGCATCGGAAGCTCGGTTAGAGCATTAGGGACTGCCCCAATCCTCCCCTCCTTGTTCCCCCCAGTTCCCCCTTTCCCCTCCTTCCCAGCCATCCACTACTCTGCCTTTCCCCCCCCCCCCCCCCCCCAATCCATCTACTGGAATCCCCTGTCTTCTCCTCCCGTCTGTTTCTTCCATCCTTAAACATTCAGGCTTCTGCTCCCCTTTGGGGTGTGTGTGTGTGTGTGTGTACGCTAACACTGAAAGAGGGGGGAGAGAGAGAGAGAGAGAGAGAGAGAGAGAGAGAGAGAGAGAGAGAGAGAGAGAAAGAGAGAGGAGAGAGACAGACAGACAGACAGAGACAGAGAGATAGAGAGAGAGACAGAGAGAGAGAGAGAGAGAGAAAGAAAGAAAGAGAGAGAGAGAGAGAGAGGAGAGAGAGAGAGAGAGAGAGAGAGAGAGAGAGAGAGAAGGTTGGTGCAGAGGCTGGAGGGGAGAGAGAGAGAGAGAGAGAGAGAGAGAGAGAGAGACAGAGAGAGACAGAGAGAGAGAGAAAGAGAGAGAGAGAGACAGACAGAGATAGAGACAGAGAGACAGAGAGAGACAGAGAGAGATTCGGATTCGGATTCGGATTCGGATTCGGATTATTTATTCATATAGGCCTTAGCCCTTTATGAAGGGGTGAGTGAGCATAATATATGAACTGAGATAAATGCTCATGATTGTCAAACATATATTCCAAACATAAATCATTTTAGTACATCAAGAAGTAACTGTTTCTCTAAATCTAAATGCCTTATACAAAAACAATGAGAAATTTCGAACAACTTCTGGTGAGGTTGACGACATAAGTATAGACAATTTAGATAGAGAAGGCTGTCTGTAAAATTTTCGCTGAATACATTCGGTTCTAATGTTCTTTAGGGCTGGACAGCAAAGAACAAAATGGATTTCATTTTCTGGAGACTCTTTACAAAGCGGACACAACAAGACATTGTCATCAACAACGGTTTTGTATCTAAACTTGTGAACTGCCAATTCTGATATTCCAAACCTAAATTTGGTCATGATATATTTCAAGTGCCTGTCCATTTCTAAGGTTAGATAAGGTTTCAGATCATGAAAGCTGCAAACATTTCTATAGAAATCAAACCTCTCACTATGCTGCACATGGTCTGACCATTTTTGCCAAGTGCAGTCAATCAATCGTTGACGAAAACAATGTAAAAACTGCTTAACATTTCCAACACCCTGATTTAACCACACGAAACCAAAACCATATTCAAAAAGACAAGTACGAACTTTACTAACCCAATTGTTTTTTCCTCTAGCATCAAGACCATATAACATGTTATAAGCTTGCGTGGTAATCTGTGGTCCTCCATATGAAGTAAATTCAGCCAATAACGAATGCATTTTACTGCTGAGACTATGTACATGGGAATCTATTCGTATCACCATAAATCAAGTCGTTAGGCGTGCGCCTGTCCACACCCAAGAACCTTTTTAATGCGAACAGGTGCACAGACTCACAGTATACAGCAGCGCCATCTAACCCCCATAATTCAGACCCATACTGAACAATTGGTTGAACCTGACTATCAAACAACTTGAGAAATACATTAAAAGACATATTATTGAGAACATATAATTTCCTCATAATACAGAGTAAAGCATTTTTGGCTCTGCTAGCAAGATCCTTGCACGCACCAACAAAACTTAGACGTGTAGAGAAAAATATACCCAAATACTTATAAGCATTCACAACAGGCATTGCGTCATCATCATAGAACCATCTTTCTCGTGCACTTAGATAACCACCCTTACGAAATACAATGATGTTACTTTTGGACAAATTAACCCTTAGTTGGAGAGAAGCAGCTGCGCGTTGTAAACTATTCAGTTGAGTCTGTAAGCCAATAACAGTCTCCGATATCAAAACCACATCATCTGCTAATAAAAGTATAAACAATTCAAAAGCATCTAGTGTCAGCAAAGCCCCATGTCTTCCATTGTTGATCACTTCAATGGCTAATTCATTAATAAAGAGCGAAAATAGAACAGGACTGCAAGCATCACCCTGCCTAACCCCAACTGTACAGTTAATAAAATCTGTCAGTTTAGCGCCACAACGTACTCTAGCTCTAACTACATCATACATGCTCCTGATACATCTGTAAGTTTACCCCTAATACCGTTTTTAATCATGACTGGCCAAAGAAGATTTCTATTTATGGAATCAAACGCTTTTTCAAAGTCTATAAAAGCAACGTACAATTTTCGATTATAGAAAACTGTTTCTGAACGATAGCCATTAAAGTAAACATGTGATCAACAGTCGAATAACCTTTTTGAAACCAGCTTGGTGATCACCAGTGATGTTTTTATCCTCTATCCATTCTTGCAGCCTATTATTTACTATCATTCCGTACAGTTTACTACTTATATTGCTTAGGGAGATGCCCCTATAATTATTTGGATTATTAGCATCACCCTTTTTAAATATGGGCAAAATTATTGATTCTGTCCAGTTATTTGGAAACGTACCATTATCAAACAATTTGTTAAACAATTTCACACAAAATTGCACAACTTGGGCAGAAGAGTATTTGAACAGTTCACCAATAATGCCATCGGGGCCTGCTGCTTTACGGTTTTTTCAGTTTTTTAATAGCTAATAATACTTCTTCTTCACAAATGGGACGGTTCATATAGCTATCAACTCATCTTCAAACCCCTCTAACCCCTCTTGGTTTGGCTCATTCTCAGTATTTAACTCTAACAAGGCTTGAAAATGTTGAAACCACATCTCAGCGGAAATGTTGTTTCTAGGCTGAGTTCTTTTCGGCGATATTTTGCGAATTACAGTCCAGAAATTCTTCTGAGACTTTATTGATGTTACTAGTTCATCTATTAATAACTTCTTATATTCTTTCTCTTTTCTCTTTAGTAAATGTTTATATTCACGTCTGGCTATAACGTATGCAGTTCTGTCAGCGTCCCTCAACGAGCGGCGACTTATTCGCAATAATCTCCTAGTCTTTCTTTTATTAAAAGAACATTCATGGTCAAACCAGTTCTTTGAAATTCTATCATGACCATGTATAACATTTTTTCATACATTCTGCACATCCCAATATACATTCGTTAAGAGAGAGACAGAGAGAGACAGAGAAGGTTGGTGCTGAGGCTGGAGGAGAGAGCGAGAGAGAGAGAGAGAGAGAGAGAGAGAGAGAGAGAGAGAGAGAGAGAGAGCGTTGGTGAAAAGGCTGGAGGGATAGAAAGAGAGAGAGAGAGAGAGAGAGAGAGAGAGAGAGAGAAAGGTTGGTGCAGAGGCTGGAGGAAGAGAGAGAGAGAGAGAAGAGAGAGAGAGAGAGAGAGAGAGAGAGAGAAAGAGAGAGAGAGAGCGTTGGTGCAGAGGTTGGAGGGGATAGAAAGAGAGAGCGAGAGAGAGAGAGAGAGAGAGAGAGAGAGAGAGAGAGAAGGTTGGTGCAGAGGCTGGAAGAGAGAACTCTGAACTCTGAACCATTTTAATGAATAGGCCTTCGGCCCTTGTCACTGGGGATGGTTTACACAAAATAAGTCAAAAAGTACTGAAAGTAACAATGAAATCCACAAACAATTCAAGCATTCTGTTTACATATGCCTTAATTTAAATGCTTGACTAGGAATATAGCCAAGCGCACAAACACATTCTTATTTTCACATGCTAACAGAAGAATTAATTTGAAAGTTGATGGATTGTTATAGTACTTAGCCGGATATAGTGTGTCTTAGAGCCTCGTACCTCGGACATTGTAAGACAAAATGAACTTCCGTTTCTTTTTGGGATTCACAGAAAGGACACGCCATCTCTTCCTCTGTTACGTTAGTTCTAAAACGAGTCTGTGAATATTGATTTGTGCCACGCCAAGTCGGAAGCGAATGAGACTGGT
>JAFLJL010014087.1:7905-26368 GCA_018398815.1 Conus ventricosus | reverse complement strand
TGTTAATCCTGTACGTTTAAGTGACAACACAAAATTACAGAGACTGTGTGAAACGAAAGTGCTGTTAACGTTTTACATCAACTAAAGTGATACGGATTTTCAGGCACAGGCTTTTGATGCTGATAAAATCTTAAGGAAGAAATGTGATGAAATTACAATTAATCTGATGCTGAATTAGATTGAAATAAAACCACACCATTGCATCACATGTTCCAGAGTGGACAGTACACAGACATCACCAGCCCAGACATCACCTTTGACCCCCCTGCCAGTGGCACCTCTGTCAGGACTTGTCAGTGTGATTTGCTTGACAGACCATTGTCTTCTGATCCTGGCATCCGACACTACAGGGTGATGTCTCTCTGTCAGACGGTGGAAGCACAGACCAGTAGTGTGGTTTTAGGTGTGTGATTTTCAACACAAAACACACACGCTCACACACACACACACACACACACACACAACACACACTCACACACTCTCACACACACACACTTTTAGTATTTTATTGTTTCCTTTACTTAAGTTGGAGAGAAGGAAAAAACACGATCAGACTCACTTGCTACTCACCACGTTTTTGGGGCCGAAAGACTGCCCTAAAGCCGCCTATTCTGTTCTCTGAAAGTAACCAATAAAATAACGACCTACAAACAAACATACTGTGCAGGTTATCCGTTTTCATACTAATTTTACTAAACTTTTCAGATTTCAGTTTTTGTTTAATCTCATTGGTTATTCATGGTCATTTTCAATAACTCATTTTCGCGCAGCATACATTTTCAAATGAGTCTCTGTCTTTCATGTGAAATAAAACACAGTCTTTAACTGTTCTCTAAAGTCTTTTAAAACCCGTGTTTATATTTCTGGCATAAAATCAACACACTTTTCCCAGCATGTCTTCCGCTGGAAAGCTAGTTCGACCAAAGTGTGTCTACTTTTTTAACTATGTCTCTTTCTGCGAACGTCATTTTATTATTTTGTGTTTGCGTTCCCTTCAAACAGTCTATTAAAACTGCTTCTAAACACTCACTCAGTTTATTGCTAGAGTAAACTAAATATTATGTTCATCATCTGTCCATATAAACTTCTATCATGATATGTTTGTGCCATTGAAGTGTTGACAGGGAAAACTACAATATGATTAAATTATAGCGATAACTGTTGGTATTAGGTCTAGGCTCAACAAAATATTGTTTTTCCACACCAGTCTGCCCACAAATCAAACGAGCATATGAGGAGTTCTTTGTCAGAAAGTTTATCTGCTCCATAGTTTTATAAACTGAACTTAATCTAATCCGGTTATTGTTTTTATCATGTCTCTGTTAAAACTTGGTCAGTATATAAAAATCCTATAAGGTCTAACATGTGTAAGATTAATCAAGTTAGTTGACTGTAGCATTGTTTATATTTAGACTAATATTGATTTTGTGGCTTGTTGTTAGGACCTTAAGATCCTCGCCATTGTGATGAATGACAACAGTAACTTTTAAGACTGTCAACGTCTAAGTTTTGCCAGCTAATTAGAATTCTTTAAAAGGGACGTCACTAACGGCCAACTAACCCCATCCTTCTCCTTTCTTTTAAGACAGAAATTCCAACTATTATTGTGATCGTGTTCTAAATTCATTTGCGGAAATGAACTGTAATTTTGTAGAAGCATCTTTCAAAAACTGATTGCTCTTCTGTGGAGGATGTATGTTTTTTCCATATCGGGCTTAATTCAATCTCTTTCCGGACTATTTGTCATCCTGGCATAAGACTTACATGTAAAGTGGGCCAGAGTTGAATGCTTTTCTGAAACTTTTTTGATCGGCCTAAATATGTAAATGGGGCTTATGAATTCAAATTTATTTCCCATTCTAAATATGGTTTAAGTGCATTTGCGGTCAGGTTTTCTATACTATTTTATATTCTTACTGACCAACATTATTTGCTTCTGATTGCGCAGCTGTTCTGTTTTAGGAAAATTTTGTTGTCCCAACTCTTTTGCGTTTATAATCACCATCTTTAGTGTACTCAAAACCATACACAGCGCCTATCGCACCATTCTGTTCAAAGGCCGCAACGTCTGCAAGGTCTTTTAATTCTTAAAGTGATACCCTTACAGGCGCTAATGTAAACGCCTGGTTCTTCCTGGCCCACGCGACATGATGTTTTAGCATAACGCATTATTTTATTTCCAAAACAATGTGCCAGGTTATCACTTTTTACGATTTCCCCGTTTTGTCTGGTTCTTTATATTAAATTGATCCGAGCCTCCCACAATAACTAATCCTTTAAACACTGTAAATTAGGGAATTGTATACTTTCCTAATCGCAATATGCAGCTCTCCCTGACGAAGAGCTTCTTAAAACAGTTGTGGGCCTTCCGTCATATAATTTTTCATCAGTGCTCCTCAGCGCATCCAATGAACATTTGATAAGTGTATGAAGGTTAATGCAAAAGATCGGAGGCGACTTTCCCCCTCTAAGTAGTTCTGGTCGGTGTAACTCTAAATCTATTATTGTTAGCCGTAAAGCCTAAACATTTAGCTAGCTCTTTATCAAAATAGTAACTCCGTCTTCTTCAGGCTTGAATGTTAACATTGTTTTTAGATTTGCATGTTAAGTTTGAGAGTAATGTCCAAAGTTTACTCATTGCTTCTTTTAGTGAGCAAAACCCGTAAGTAACCATAGGTATTGTTAACTCGCTAACTTTGGTCCCTGTTTGGTCACTTTTAGTACCTTATTATTCTCCTTGGCTTCGCTTATATTAAACCATACGACTTTGTAAAATATTTCATGGAGCGCGAACCGGTTTTGGCCCCCGCAATTGTTATCAATAGCATGTTCTAAAAACGAGGATGTCTTGAGTTGTTTTTGTTACAACATTTTTAAACAAATTAAAAATGGAGGGACCATTCAAATATATGATGCAAAATTTCTGGTTGGGCGCACTACACTCTTAAAAAATAGCAACTGATACTCTGACATTGCTGTGGACCAGACTGCCTCTTTTCATAAAAAGGTGAGTACTCCATTGAAGAGCTATCTTAACCCCCCTATTGAAAACGAAGCACATCCAGAAAGCGTGGTTTAGTCATCGATGCGTTTATCAGAAACCAGTTAAACTTGCTGGTTTGCGCATCAATGGGTGTGGAGTGGGTATGCCGATCATTTAATTCACCATGAGCCTTTGGTGAGGTCAGTGTACAGATTTCATTTTCTATTACACCTTCAGACGTATTTTGATGACACTGCGAGCACCAATACCAAATGACAAACCTTTTAATCCACTCAGCCACATAATAGACATGAAGGCTTTTGAAAGGATCTGTAACGAAATGCAATATTAACATCAAGACAGGCTTTAGACAAAAGTTGGATCATAATCATGGCCTAGGCGACCTTTATTTTCGGGGCACGCACAGAAAGTATAACTATGACTGGCATCCTCTTTCAAACTTTCTTTTCAGGGCCCATGTTGAGCCCGGGTCCTTACAGCAAGAGACCTAAAACAGCATGGACAACATTTATCTTAGACACTTATAAGGCCTAATTGGGCGGGGAATGAACGTATTAAACGCCTCTTTCGCATTTACGTTTGGTGTTGCTCTAGGTTCACAAGCACAGGCAAGATCAGCATAACTGATCCTTTACTGGCTTTGACGTCGCAAAAACAATACTTAGCACATATTTAGAGGGACGCATTAATTCTACGTGGATTTACCTCAAGTATAAAAGATACCAAAATGTTTTACAATAGCAAGATCGAAAGTAGACTTTGCTGTTGGCACTGGTTTATGCATGTGCCTTCTGACCTTCAGGTATCAGATAGGTATAATAAATAAACAATAATAATGAAATTCTTATAGCAGGCAATGATCAGAAGGTTGGGAAAAAAAAACGACATAATTCTGAGCCAGTTATATTACAAACAATAAAAGAACGCCCAGATTAAGTCATCTAATTCCGAAGTCCAAACCCCCAAAACAGCATTGAAGACTCAGCCAAAGCTCGCAGACTTGTTCGCGACGACAATGAATATGAAAAGACAGCGCTTGTTCTTGGATTATTAACTGGCCTAGGATTACTTGGTCTTATCTTACTAATATTAACCAACTATTTAAGAGAAACTAATGTCCATAAGTGCTCGGCCATAAAGAAAACCCAACTACTTTGCTTGCAGTAGACAAAGCCAGTGGACAATACCCCTAAATATACCCGGTAAAGAGTCTATAGCTTTACTGGCTATTTTTTTATAACTCGCAAAGATGATCAAGCTTGTTTTTTTTACCCATGATTTATCATTGGGGAGGCGATGGCGGCGGAGGCACTGAACTTTGGC
Source organism: Conus ventricosus (assembly GCA_018398815.1). Taxonomy (NCBI): domain Eukaryota; kingdom Metazoa; phylum Mollusca; class Gastropoda; order Neogastropoda; family Conidae; genus Conus; species Conus ventricosus. The sequence goes on along the minus strand of JAFLJL010014087.1, from coordinate 22,041 downwards.
CACCGCCGCCTGTAATAGCACCACCAATGTACTTATTGCAAATCTAAGGCAGTTATTAACGCTTGCTAATGTGACCTTGCTCTCTAAACAGTGTTCGTATTTCGTTCTGTAGTGTCGGTCTTATATAAAATTTTTTCGACTGTTTCTCTTATTCTGTTCATTGAGTTCGTAAATTGGTCCGGTTCGTAGTCGTCACTTCTGTCTTGATGATCTTTCTAGTTCAAGATCTTTTTAGTCTTTGTTTATTCTTTCTTTAATATCATGCCATAAGTTGGCGTTCATCAGCTCAACGAGTTTTTCTTTTTTCTTTTTATATGCTATCTAGTTTTCACCTAGTTTTGCTAAATTGTTTGTTAATTCGCCTCTAATCCTTCTCAAAGCATGATCAAGGGCCCACTTTCTCGCTATGGTTAGCGGTGAGTGTGTATAGGTCTTTAACGCAGTTTCTCTGCAAAACTTGATTCTGCTTCTATTACATTTATTAATTCACCTGCTGATTGATTTAATTCTTTAAAGTTCCATGTTTTTTGCATTTGGTTATCTGTTGGGAGTTCTTGCAGTGTTTTTGAAGTTTAAGCAACTGCAACCCTATCTAATTTTGGTCTAACAAGCCCAAGGCGATTTTGAATCTTATACACTAAGTCTTTGTATAATTGTATCTTGGCCTACAAAACTATGAAGGGGTCTGGTTTAGTTGTAAGCCGAACAGAATTCTCCTTGATCGCTCTTTAAAACAACTGACCATCTTCTCATTCAAAATCATTTTGGGTCTATATAATCGGGAGGTTCTTGACCTAAACTTTTGTAAAATGCTCCGACCGTACTGTGTTTTAATTCAGTCGCATTGTGAGAGCGCTGAGCGATGCGTGTCAAAGGATCATTTCACTCATGTTGTCTCCAGGATCAAAAACATTCATAATCATCTTCGCCTTCAATTCCTGCCATGTTTTTAAATAATAACTTTTTTTATTGTGTTTATAAAAAAAAATGTCACAAGCCTTATGGCTCGATTCTTGGCCCGTATATGAAAAGACTGAAAGAAACCTGGCGTGCAGGGAAATAAACGATTATTACTGTTCAAATAATCCATCTATATTGATGCAGATCCAAATTCTTACTGTTAGTTTTCCGACCTAGGAGCGGATGATTTGATCGTGCCAGGCTCTGCACGGCTTTACTTTTAACATAGAACTCGCTTCAAACAAAGGTCCAAACAGAACAGTTGTCCAGAATTTGGGAACGGGCAGGCTATCGTTAAGCAAATTTCTGTAAACTTGAGGGGTAGAAGTATATTCTTTCTTTAAAAATGCAGACATATTTTTAACTATCTGATCTAGGCTAACCGGAATGAAAGGGACGATCTTGCGTTTCAAGGAATTAGCAATGAAAGAAGCACTAAGAACTTAGAAGAGGCGCCGAACTCGCCTCAGGTGCTAAAAGCAGCAAAAAGGTTTAGCTGTAGGTTATGCGTATGGTAATCGCTGTTTCATTCCCCCTAGATTTTGATGTTCGTAAAAGCGCATGCCCCATACTATCAAAGGAGCATTAAGACAGATTGTCATATGAACTAACTTTTAATGGAATAAACGTGTTATCAAAATCAACAGAACCGAAGCAAAAGTACTGCATTTCTGACATCTCGTTAGGTGTGACGTTGTTTAGCAACCCTAATTTAGCAAAGCTGATTGGGGATCAATATAAGTCCCAACTATATATATAGTACGAATACGATGCGTCATCATACAAAACATATCCTAAGATGCAGGGCAGACGTATATGGATTTTGTTTTTGCGTCTCAGCAAGATCGCTTAAAGGTTTTTTATTGCTGTGTGAGATTGAAAGAACCATTCAAAAGAGAAGTGAAAAGTTTTTTAATCCAAAAATTAACCGGAAGTACAATGTTCGATTGGGGCAGTCCTAACAAATTTATGCTTAAGCGGACTTAGACCTTATCATCATTTGACGAAATAAGAAAATTGTTTGGGGGGTGGGTGGGGTAGAAGTCCAACGCAGACTTGCGGCAAAAGATCTACACTTCACAGTGTAAGACTTGATGATTATTTAACAAACACAATACGGTTTATGGATTGACTAAGGTCACGGTGGGTTAATCAGTTACTGGAAGCGGGAGAGAACTGGGAGGACGTAATAACATTCAAAGGATAAAGAAAGAAGAAAGCGAAATAAACCGCTTAATCGTACATTTTGTTTTTATTATATGATGCGAAGCTGGACTATTGAGGTAGCAGATTTAAATGAATATACAATATAAATTATTTTTATTTTATAAAAAGCATTGTCTGTTCAGGTTTATCCAAATGTGCCTACAGGCACCGCCAAAAAGAAGTGATAGCAGGCAATTCTGTTGATAGAAACCCCTTTGAAGTAAAAACCTTCATGGATTACTAAATTACACAAATGCCAACAAAAACTAAGAGCAGGACCTTTCATAAATACAGCAAAAACAAACGAAGGTATTCTGCTGCCTTTAATGCCGTTACATATGTTTAATACTGGAACATCGACTATAAGCGCTCTTATCAGCTGGATCGAGTGTAGCCTCCTTAGGCAAAGGATAGGTGCACCCGCGCTTTACCTTCTAGGCGGGTTGTCTTTAGCCTCTCGGTCTGTGTTCATTAGCTGTAAGTGCTGCTAGCAAAAAAAATACAAACTAAACTCCAAAGCACACAGCTATGGTTCAAACTAATAACGGCTAACGTAGCTCGTTCAAATGACAATAAATAAAGCGCTTAGCGACTCAAACATCACGGAATGAAGGAATTTTAATAGTTTACAGGCCGATTTTGATGACTTACAAAAGACCAAAAGTTTGATCTTCAAGGAAGGCGAGGACAAGTTTTTTATCAACAGCAGACGCCGAGCCAGAATAAAAAAAAGGAATGCTTAAAAAAATAAACGAAAACATTAATACTCTGTTCTAAACAGCTCAATTAACAATGCAAAGGGCGTTTACTTACTTTAGTTTATGAGTCCAAGCGCAAAAAATGACCGTGATATTGTTCTGATTAAGTAATTTTTTTTAATTTAAATAAATATTTGAGTTAGAAAAAAGAGACTCAACATGGCTAAGATATATGAAGGACAAGACGAATTTTTTGAAGCAATGCCAAGAAAATTTGTCAGAGCACTGAATGATATTGATTTAGAAGTCGTTAATCCAGCAAGCGTACGGGCTTGGGTTGGTCTGCTATTTCTTCAAAGAGTTCCAAGTAAATAAACATAGACCCGCCAGTTAAAGTAATGTTAGCTGTTTTAATTGACTATAGTAACAATTAATGTGAAAGAATATCTAGAAGTCTGGGTCTCAACTCTAAACAGCAGACTATTCTTTCCGCTATTGACCTTAACGCCTGGTTGGGCAGGACGAATGCTTGCACAGTTTGACGCTGCTGCTGAAGAAGCCAAATGAGAGGCTCTGGTTTGGTCAGAGGGCGAAGTCATAGAGATCAGACTTAAAACAGTCTAAGTATGCCAACGATTGTTGGCCAGTCTCAATTCCTCTTACCCTCCAGCATTATCGCAAAAAAAGCAGTTCTAAACATAAAAGAATACAGACAACAAATGTTTATGTGGTGTGTTCTTGCAAGGCCATGCATTACGCCCGCAAAAAACGCAGAGAGAGTGTCTACTATCGCCCTACATCAATGATCTGAACTTTTGTGGAATATCCTTTCCCGGTTTGCGTGGATTTCCATGATCTGTTTGAAGAACAAAACAACCCCATAAAACTGAATGGTTACAAGGGGATGAGGAAACAGATTTGGTGCGATTAAAAGTGGTCAAGAACAGCCCAACAATAGGTAAGCCAGACAAAAGCCATGTTGACTGTACTGCTGATGCTTTCACCAGAAGGGGCTGCCGCTTACACATTGATGATACGCACAATGAGTTGATATTGGCCCATACTTCAAAAATTGGGCTAAACAAGAATTCTGCTGAAAAGGTTTACAAGAATGCCATCTTGGTTCAGCCGCGACTGGAGCGAAAAAGAACCTTGTATCGGCCCAGTTGACTGGAATACAGAACTAATTACGCACCCACCGGATCTAAGTTAGTTTTAAGAACTGGAAAACGGCTGCAACTCTCCATATGTTTGTTTACGCAGACTTCGAATCACTCCATTGTTCCTTATGAGGGGGCAGCGCCACAAAAAAGCTTCGAAAAAACAGTCTTAATGTGTAATCATAAGATTTGTTCATTTGCCTTCATATTTGTCAGGTCGGATGGCGCACATTCAGCACCAGAATTCTATAGAGGACCAGATGCTGCAGGAAACATGCTTTAAAACGCATGCAGCAAGAGGTAATGACCTGTGCGAATATCTGAATTTATCTGAATCATAATGATACTAAGATCTACAACAGTATGACTCAGCACGCATTGTGGATTTGCGGTTTTAGAGCTAACGCCCAAAGAAGTGTAAACCCCACAGTAAGAGTCCATGATCACTTTAGTGGAGAAGTTTAGAGAGCGGCGCCTTAACAATGCAATCTTCAACTAAATTTGAACAAAGACATGGAAGTGCCCATCTTCTTTCATAACTTGCGAGGGTTACGACTCTCATCTTATATTGCAAGCAGGTAACCAGCGCCTTCAGGGTTAGCATGCATTGACACAGTCATCAGTAAAAGTACATGTGTTTCACTTTAAAAATAAATTGTCTTTCTTCGACTCTATGCAAACACATGATGGGGCTCATTAGTGGCACTGGCTATGTCCTTAAAGTCTGCCCAATAACGGAAAAATATTTTGACTCAACTCTTGTTAGAAAAGGGCGTTTACTTAAGAGTACTTGAACATTTGGGTAAGGTTTGACGAAGATACATTCAGCCTAAGGCGCGTTCTTTTCTAGTCTTAGAGAAAGGACATCAGCGACTCCGATTACCGGCATGCTCAAGATGCTTGGCAAGTTAGATTGTAAAACGATGGGAGACTTATATGACTCCTATTTAATGGCAGATGTATGTTTGTTGCGGACGTATTTGAAAATTATATGGAAGACCTGCATGTAAACATTTCAGGTTTAGTTGGAATCCGCGCATTACATTTCTGCGCCCGGGATCGAGTGGGAAGTCTTTCTTAAAGTTACTGGAGTTACAGATTGTTTATTGTCAGATTACAATCGATTCAGATGATTGAAGGATTGCGTGGAGGAATTAGTATGGGCGTCGCATCATTACTGTAATGCAAACATACAAAATACCTAGATTGATTATGATCCGAGTAAAAAGGTCTAATATCTTATGTATTTAGATGCAATCAAGCTGTTTGGATGGGCAATGGCGCAATCACTTCCCTTACGCAACTTTAAAAATGTACACAGGTACAAATAATATTCAAAAAGCATTAAAGTGGTTGAGTAGTTTAACGCTGATCAGCAGCATGGTTTTCCATTCTAGAGTTGACTTAGTATATCCTCATGAACTACATGACCTGCATAATGACTATCCATTAGCAGCAGAAAGTCATAAAGAGGATCCAAGAGAGCGCCTTAACTTGTGCCAATCTTCGAGGCAAAAAAAATTATTGTCTGTCATTAACAGACGTCTACATTTTTAATTTAAGAACATGTTTGAAGTTGACTGCTGTTCATCGCATAATTGCTTTGGATCAAGAACAGTCATGAACCATACATCATGAAGAAACACTGATTTCAGACCAAATCCCAGTTTGCTTCAGAAAAAGACTTTTCAAGCTGATGGAAAAACAGCTGTTTGAAGACTATGGGAATCCGCACAAGCGCAAATATGTCAGATTGGTCACCAGAGAGTACGAAGCAATTTAAGCTGACTTCAAAACCTAATTATCAGGACTTCAGATGATTTCTGATCACCTTTTTGGCATATGATGAAAAAAAAAAAAAAGAAGTCAAATAGTCAAACCTGTATCCCCATTGGGTTTACTGTTTTAGAATTATTATAAGCTTTTTGATGTTAGAGTTTCTTTATGACTACTTTAAGCCCTCGTATCCTGAGTCCAGAGTCTTTAGCACAGATACAGATAGTTTGTTATAGATTCCTACTGAAGGGACATCTATAATGACATGGAAACCGAATGGCTAAAGGCAATGCGGGTTGGTATGTTAATCTGATTACCTAAAGATTCGCCCTTAGATCAGTTAATAATAAGAAGGTTTTAGGAAAGAGAAGGATGATTTATCGGAAGGTGATCAAGGATGAGTATGTGGGGGTTAAGCGTCAAAATGTTACAGTATTTCGAGCAGGAGAAAATCATTAAGAAAGCACGGGAATATCTCGCCAGCGTTGTTGCAGTCAAAAATATCACATGGTCAAATAGAAAGAAGCATTGTTTGGCAATTAAAGACTTTTCATCATGACAATCGTTAAAACTGCGATCTAATCTACATGAGATCAACACAAAACTGTTTGGAACAAAGAAGTATTAGATAGAACAAACACAAAACGGAGGTGTTGTTTATCCAGAGTTTCATATGCAAATCGGGCACTGGAGACCGCATAACACAGGGGGGTTTTTATATGTTCATCAACTTGTTTTAAGATAATCATAGCTTCATCCAATCATTTAAAATTTTTCTCATGTTTGCTTGACGACGTCGAATTTTTTTTATTATTTCAAGATATTCTTTTTACAATTGGGGGTTTGAGTTGTAGGTGATCTGGAAGATTTAGCATGCATTGATTAATCCTCGAAATGTTTCCTTAATAGCATTACACGCCTGAAATGATTCCCGTATCATTTTCAAGGTCTCTTCCTTTTACCATTCTTGTTCGTTCTGCGTTCCTTCTGAGCTTCCATTTTGAAACTCAAATATATTTCGTAAATTAATTAAAGCGGAACAGTGTCTGGTGGGATTATCTGCAGTTTTCTTTCCAATAAGATCTTTGAGGTGCTGGGTTCTTTTGTTGTGTCTGATTCTCGTAAAATAAACACGGGCGGATCATCTTTACAATCCTTTTTATTTCATTATGGGTCAACACTCCAAAACTGGATCGGTTGCCCTGATGCGAGTGTCCCTTCTGCTTCCCCGGTAAATAGAGGTACCTTACTTTCAATTCCAAATGGTAATAGTTGCCGGATGAAGACTCTCCTTCAGCAAACATTTATTGTTTTTCTTTGATTGCTTGTATACTGGCTTTAGTCCTTTAAATCTTCTTATCATTGCGCTCGCAAAAACTGAGGGCAGATCTTCTAACCATTCGGTGTTGCGAGGAATTGTCAAAAGCTCTCGTGATACTGGTAGGAGAAATGTCTTTCGGCTAACTGTTTTTAAAGGTTTTAACTAAAGCCTGTGATCTGTGACCTCCCGGAATGCCTTTCTAATAGTAACTCTGTGTTTTAAAATAATGATTCACTTGGCCTTTAAATTCTTTCCATCTCGATTGAATCATGCGTGGAGAAGTTAAAGGGCCTCGTGATATATAGTTGTATGGATAACAGCAACAGGCAGGAAGCACTCTTTTGGGGAATGGTTCTGCATCTTTGTACTTGAAGCCATGTCAATGAATGTGTGAGTGCGTACTTAAATCTTTTTCGTCGAATCTATCAGAGGGTAAATATAAAAGATCCATTTGATGGGTGTCGTTTGGAGTTGTATTCACAAAGTGCGTCTCTGTATTCGTCTAGGGGCAGGTAATAAATTTGCCAAATTGCTTGTTTAGATAACCATTCCTTCGCTGTTTGTTCACTGACTCCGGCCCGCTGGGCTTAGTTTTGATTGCTGCGATACCTTCCAATTATCTTAGGGTGAATTAATAGATTTTGTTCTATTTTTATTCAGCCAATATTTATGCGCAACAAAATACCGACGGTCATACCAACGACAATTAAACGCGATTTCTTGCATCTTTTGTTTTTTGATGGTTGATAAAAGTCACTGAATTTTTGGGGGGCAATGTCTGTAGGTTTGCCTGTTACTAGATAATATTCTTTTATTGCTTTGATCAACATTTTTAAATGTGTTAAGCTGCATGCCCTGTTCTTTCAGTGTGTCATTAATTAAATCTAACTGCTCAAGGTCTCTGCTTTTCATAGCGTCTTGTGCAGCTGCTAGTTGCTCCATAGCTGTGGTTATGTCTTTTTTCTCGCTGTCATCCCGACAGTTTACTAAAATGCGAAATTACTTCGCTAAAAGCAAGCCCGCTTTCACCACAGCGCGCCTATCATTATTGCGAGTGAAGCCATTTTTTATAAATGTATTTTTTCTTACATATTTTATTTGTTGGAATTTATTCTTGCTTAACTATGAAATTCTTTCAGGGCACCCGGAAGGTGCAATGTAGCATCAGCTTTGCTGAATCATCAAGTTGTTTTGCCAAGATCTGCTTGTTTTATTCTTAACAAGCTTTACCAAGCATTGAGTATCCTACACTTAGACCGCCATTAACAGCAGAATGGTATACAATGTTAGCAACAGTTTTTCGGTGTATTTTTAGGGAAAATCAAAATAATTTATAATTTAATAAAAAACATGAACAGTGATGATCTCCTACGCTACAAGGCAGCCTAAAACCTTCCTGAAACTTATGAATGTCCATGTTAATGTTCAAAAGCTATTATTGCCCAAAAAGGAGAGGCTGTATTCTTTTGGCAGCATGTGGAAAAACAAAACAGATTCCTCGGAACTGAATTCAGCATTGAACAGATTCAACAGATGTGCCGCCAAGACATTTTTTAAAAGTATCATAACAGGTATGAAGCGCAGCGTGTGGTTCGAGAATGGTTTATTTGTGTTGGGGCAAACGGCCTCTTTAGTTTGTACACTAAACTAGTCAGTAGATTTGCTCCCATTGATTCTGGAACTTGATCTTACGTATGATTTAAGCATGATCAGTTTTACAAAGGACTGTTTAGAGTCTCTAGGATGTTGATCTATACTAAAGATTTGGTACATTGTTTTCGCCATTAATCATGGGATTAATTACTTTTAATCTTATAGATTTTTAGTTGCCTGCAAAAAGAACGATGCTGGAGAATATTCAGAACCAGAATCAGGTGGGAGAAGTAACCAAGCCAGAAAAATCAGCAGAAAACACTGAAACCAGGTGGGGGACAGTGAAAGAATCCTCATCCTGGGCGTGTTAAAGCAGGAAAAAAATAGCAGAGTGGAACAGACAAAAATAATTAATGTTACAGGATTATGACTCATCATTGAAAACATTAACGCGCAGCGCCCGAACCAAGTTGGTTCAAATGCCGGCTATAAATAACTCCATGCGATACAAGACCTACAGCACATAGGCTTCATGGACATATTGAACTTATAAACTGTTGCCATTTTTGGCGCCGATTGCTGCTAGTTGGGGGAGTTATTGCCGGCTATATAAAATATATAACCGATGGCAACAGAAACAAATGCAATCAAAAAAAATCTGAGCACTAAAGCAGAAAAAGACACCAGCACGCCAAAACCGCAATAACAAAAGCATTATTTGATCCAATTTGAAATGTATAATATTTTAAGAACTTAATTTAAATTTTTTAAATAAAAATAGATATGGGTATTATAAATGATTGAAGTCCATAAATATAGACATGGAGTCTATAAAGACCATTTCCATAGACCGAATTGTAATCAATTGCGGTTGCTTCGGAGATGTAAAAGCCTTCCTTAGATTTTTGCAGGAGAACGCTGAGCAAGACTCTCAAACGATGGACACGTATTTTTGAGGCGTGTGTGTCTATCTTAGACATTTATATTTAAGATAAAAAACATAGCTTGTATTTTTTGTTAGAATTATAAGATACACCTACTAAGAACTTAGGTTGTACTTAAAGGATGAACTTAATCAAGAAAACTTATCAAGAACTTATTCAAAGGAATTACTTAAGACATGATCAAGTACTTATTAAGAATTATTAAAAAACTTGGGGGTACTGAGAATGACTTAAGGACAACTTAGAAGTACTTAAGTAAGAACTTGAGAATAACTTGTTAAAAACTTTGATGGAACTTGAGTGTGTGCATGCAGGGGGTTGGGGGGTGAGGGCAGGTGGGGGTGGGGGGTTTGTGCATGCGTGGGGGCAGGACTAAACAAACACAAACAACAAAACCACACAATTAGACAGTCCAGGGTGGGGGTGGGGGGACGTGCGTGCGTGGGGTGGCCAAACACACAACAAACAAAAAGGTAGAATCCTAAGGGCCACTCTGCTTTGTGACTAAACAGGTTGAGTTTCTTCGCGCGAACCTCATCAACCCCAAGTGGATTCAAATTAGGGTCGTATGGCCTTGTTTGCCGCTGAGCTTTGCAGGTGCGGCGCGCTTGCAGTCAAGCGTCACATAGGGTCGTTTGACCTGTTTGCACCGAGCTTTGCAGGTGTGAGTCATTGGCGGCAATCGATAACATAGGGATGTTTGGCAGAGTTTGCGTGCTCTCTTTTCTCAAACCAGGCTTGCAACTGCATTAGCAGAGTTACAGCAAATTCTGCTGTGGCATGCTTTTATGGAGGCTCTAATCGCCAGTAGTAGTAACATCCGCCATTGTATTATTTGGAGCATTTATATGAAGTAGTGCTGGCCACACACTACTCCTCTCCAAACTGGTAGATGTACTAAGGACTGCTCACTCCTATCGAGTTTGTTGCCAGAACATTCGAAATCGCTTCAGTTGCATAAGGGCACATTAAAGGCAGATAAATCTGGGTTAGAATTAGAAAAGTAGGAAAAGTATACACATCTTATACACAGATCTGCTTCCCCAGTAACACGGATCTGTAGTGAACAATCAATTCAAGTCTAATACCAATCTGAGAAAACATTTTACTTGGGAGGACAGACAAAATGTTTCAAATACGAAATCAGCCATGTTGTTTACCTCCGCCCTTATCAGAAATGATCGCCAGTTTTTTTAAATGGCTTTAGCGTGTCCAAACAATCAACTCGTGATGGTTTGTTATGCTTCGGCCACTTTCGAACAATCTCTCGATAGCCAATACACGTATTAAAAACTGCGGTATCTTTGTCAACAATATTGTTTCAAGGACAAGCCAACAAACCTTAAGATACAGAAATTATGTTCTTAAGTAAACCGGTTATTAAATAACCACCCACCGCACAAGTAAACGTCATGCTCGTCCGGACTGTCAGCGAAAAGAATGTGGTGGGAGTTACCTTGTCATGTGAGCGGCCGTGCTACGCTTTAACTCGGTGATTGGTCAGGCCAGAACGCGGACACCGCGGGCGGGACGTGGGGCAGAACGTTCTAGAAATCTGGATGTAATGTTTCCTAGCAGGAAGGTAGGGGGTGAAAGAGGAGGGGGTAGAGGAGGTGCGGCAGTATTGATTTTTTTGCCTGTGTGTGTTTGTGTGTCTTGTGCCTGTCTCTGTCTCTGTGTGTGTGGCCTCTGTGTTGTGAGGGCTCTGTGTGTGTGTGTGTTGTGTGGTTATGTGCGTGTGTGTGCATGTAGGTATGTGTGTGTTTGATGTTGTAGAGTGTTTTGTGTGTGTGTGTGTGTGTGTGTGTGTGTGTGTGTGTGGTTATATTTAAAGTTGTAGCTGATTCAATGTCTCCACACAATTAATTCTATAAATCTGTTGAAAATGTTTTTGCGTTTCAAATACGTTTTCTACTTAGAATCCCCTGGGAGAAATAAACACCCCAAGTGTGGCAGGTAGGCCAAGCAACTAGCAATTTTATAAAGCTTACCGGCCACCTGCTGAGCAGGCGTTGACACCGCCCTGAAAAGAAGGCCGTGGGAACTGACACCGTTTTGTATATGAAGGCGTTCAGTCACGGCCGCTTTTTCCCTACGTTACTCTATGGGGGCGTGTTCAGGTTTGGCTAACTTTCCTTCCTACGCTAGTCTCTGAAACCTTAGTTATAGTAGTATTAAAACCGGATTAACCTGCACAGTATGTTTGTTTGTAGGTCGTTATTTTTTTGAGTTACTTTGTCAGGAGAACAGAATAGGCGGCTTTTAGGGCACTTTCGCCAAAAACGTGGTGAGTACGCAAGTGAGTTCTGAATCGGTGGTTTGCCTGTTTCTGAGGAGGAGTTCAGATTTGTCATGTTGGTCAAGAAAATAAATGCCGTGCACAGGGTTTAAAATGTTATTCCTGCCTGTCGTCGATGTTCTTCTGCAAATCAAGGGCTATAATTCTTCCTCCGTTGGTCCCTGTGCCTGTGCTGACAGACTCCTGGTGACACATTCCAGGACAAGGTGAAAAGTGAGGGAGATACAAGGCAGCCTGATGGACTCCAACTGAGGTCAGGAACCACTGTCTAACAGCACTACATGAGATCATTGCACTGGTTCACCATGAATTACAGTTGCTAAATGATAGACGGTGTTTATTAGCTTTAGCCTCAATGCTAAGTTATCCTTCATTTCATCCTCAGTGCCTCCTGCCAGACTGTGTCAAATAACTTTTGAAGTCTATGAAGACATGTTGAATTGCGTGGTGTGGAGATTCAGGTTCAAGAGGGGTCATGAACATTTAAAGATTTGTTCTTGGATCTCAGCTGCTGTGGGTCAGTCATCACTGGTTTGAGCAGTCGAGGTCTTATTCCGCGGTAGGTGTGGGGCGAATTTTTTCATGATGGTAGGAATTGACTAGCAAAGTGAGATTTCATTTTGTCCAAATTTGATTGGGGCTGTGTTTTTACCCTTTAATTGTTCTTCAACATACTTTGAAATTCATATGACTCTCTTCATGGTCCTACCAAGGCAGCTCTTGGCAATGTCCCTGTTTTTGTTTGTTAATGCCAGGCCTGTTCCTGTTCTTCACAAGAATAGTAATAATCTGACTGTGAGACGACTTTCAGCGAGGAGTCGTTGTTTTGCCAGGCATGTCGCTGTTGGTTCACAAGGATGTTACTTTGACTGCGATTACTGACCTTTCAGGAGAGTTATGTTGATGCCAGGCCTGTTGCTGTTTTATTCACCACAATAGTAACTATCTGACTGTGGATACTGACCTTTCCGGAGCGTCATGTTGATGCCAGCCTTGTTGCCGTTCTTTCACAAGGATAGTAAACTATCTGGACTGTGATGCTGACCCTTTCAGGAGAGTCAGTCCTTCGTGGGGAGCTTCATGTCACGACAGTGTTGTCAAGGATCGATTCATTCTATTTCTAGCAGGGTAGGCCCCAGCCATTGGTTTTTTCAGTAGTAGAGGCCCAGAAATTCTGTTGTCTTGGACATATGTAACAAACTAAGCACTCTAGTCACCCTGAACAATCTGGATCTTTCTTTCTTGTCTTTCTTGTCAGTCTGACTATGGTGGGCTGGAGAGTAGAATCCTTCAATTAGTCATAATTTATAATCTGAATTGGGAGCATCATTTCCCTGCGGTGATTCTGAATGGTTTTTGTTGGCAGGCGATTATGGTCATGAGCCTGCAGGAAACCGGGTAGCATCTCAGTACAGTGATTTGATGATCCTTGTTCACTAAATGCGCCACTCCCATGTCATGACTCATCATCTTCCCCTCATTAGTGCAGGACATAGTCTTCTTCTTACTGTTCAACACCGTTCTTTTTTCATCTGCCTTCACTGAGGTTTAGAATGTGTTCAGGAGTATTAGCCAGCTCATGAGTCAGTCCCGTACTCTATTCCAGCCTGACTGTTACTTTTTAGATTCACAAGACGATAAATACTGTCCCTAATGTCTTTATTTCCACAGAGAAAATGGTTAATTGGATCCACAGACCATTGAGGAAACCTGTAATATAATAATAAAAAAAGATTGTGTACCAAAAAAGTGGAATGTTTGCATTAACATGGGAACGACAAGATCGCGAAGGTATGTGTTTTAAAAATATGTAAATTTGGGGGTGTTTTTTTTTTGGTTCCCTCAAAACGGAGGTTAGCAGGCTGGACCATCAACGTACAGTTGTTTCGACTCTGTTCGGGATAATTCAGGCATGTCACTGGGATCCCGGGTACCTGCTACTGAAAAGCCTTTCCGTTCCCTAAAGCAACTGAAAAAAACCCTGAAATGGGTGGATCCACCTACCCATAAGAAAAGAAAAGAATAAAAAGAAACTGACGGGCTAGGTGAGGGAAGAAACAATAACAATATTTACATAGGAATTGTCATTCATGCGCCGTATAATGCAGACCCTCATGCCGTGTGCAAGCTGTGCACACTGTGTGATGTCAACTTATGCCAAAATATGTGTAAAAGTTAT